>UFQX01001011.1:43297-129405 GCA_900497675.1 Arapaima gigas
CCCCCCCCCCCCCCCAGGACTTAGTAATGTGTGGTTTATGTCCCCATGCAGTGATTACAATTTTTTATGTCTGCAAAAAAGATTTTACTCTGACTGGGGTCCATCTGTATTGTGTAAAGTGTTCAAAAATTAAAATGTCCCATTTAACACTTCACTTGATCCACAACATGGGTTTCTAGTTTGGTTTGCATGTGTGAAACAATGTCATTTAACTCATTTACTGTTCCACAAAGTAGATTTCACTTGCATTGCCTCTGGAAAAGGCTATACGACACTCCATACATTTGAGTGTTTATTAGACATTGCCCTCAAAAATCCCGCTGCAGCTTAAATGACACAGTATAATGATTTATGATACATGTTATTCATATTACTGTGAAGAGTCCATTATAGGCTTGGCATCCAAATCAGAAATTTATGATTTCAATGAACCAGATTATGTGCCTGGGGCCAGAATGTTGCTTTTTAGGATGCTAAACAAGAAAAGTCATCCAATTTCTAGTGTGCCATTATAAACCAAATTGCCAATATGCAACAGGAAAGAGGTTGTCAGAAATATTTTTGTCTCTTGCTCCTGGAAGAAGGGGCACCATGGCAACCTTGCGTTAGTTAGCTGTAACCATACACATGTCATAAGGTTACTATTAAGATTTATGAGTATAAACTAATTAAAAGAAATTGAATATTAAAATGAAAACAGGCTGTATCCTGAAAATCATTTATTGTCTTGGTTGTGTACTGTAGTATATACACGTGTAAAGCAGCTGGACTGCATGCATTACTGTAAATGAAGGACAGTTTCAGCCGTTACTACAATTTCACAATAATAAAAAGGTATGACCTTATTGCCCACACTTCCAATTCAGTGTTGTACAGTAATGATTATTCTTTCTCACGTATATTCAGAATTTAATTGACGCTCGTAAGTGAAACAAAAAAAAAAAAAGGTATATTTCAATGAGGTCATGCACCTATACAGCATTTTCCTGCCAGTACAGTACATTTTAAGGATTACATTTATAGAACAGTGAAGCAGAGAGCAAAAATTGATACACCTGAACAATTCTTGTCTATTACAATGTTAAATGGAAGTGGCGCCACATTGTGACTAAACCAAACTGCAACTAAGAGCAGTTTAAAAAAAAAAAAGAGGGCCAGAGCAGCAGAGTAACAACTGAACAGACACGCGCGCGCATTGTAGAAATAGCTCACAGAATGACATCTACAATGTCAGAGAGACATGTACATGTGGATGACAATGAATCCCATTCTGATGTACGTGTTCTCCAACACGTTGCTGACACCCAACATATTTCGGTTGAGGAAAGGTGAAAGCAGCCCCTGCGCAGTTCCTTGAAGACTGTAGTCCTGTTAATGTTCTCTGAAACAGCCCCGGCACTCCTCAGTTACACTAAAATAGGAACACGCGTCGAAATCACACAGCACAATGTGCAGGCTGCCACTAGCCGGCCTGTGTGGCACTCCGTGGGCCTCAGTCGTCTGTGGACTCCAACACACTCTGGCTCAAGGCCAGGTCCCAGTAGTGCTCTGTGCCATGCTTCTTGAAGTGTTCTCTTGCCATGTTCTCCGTGGGACACTGCTTGAACTTTACCTCCCCGAAGCTGCGCTCTTTTGCTGTACCCTAACACAAAAAGGCAGATGGGACGAAAGAAGACCAAAGTTTATCAAAATTTGTGAAACAGGCCTGGATCAACACAGGGAACAAAGCATTTTGCAAACAGGGTGTGTGCGCACAATGATGTGAAAAAGAAATTACACCCTCTTGTCAGTTATAGGGGTTTATACAATAAGGCTTAACCCCCCCCCCCCCAAAAGTCAACCTCAGGTGACAAAGACGACATCACAGATCCCACTATGTCATTAGTCATTTTACAGAAAATAAGCAACCATTAGCGGCAATAACTTGCAAGGTATTATTTTCTGCATGAATTCATCAGTTTCACAAACCGCTTTGGAGGAATTCTGACCACTTATCTTTACAACACTGTCTCACTTTATTGATGTTTGAGGGCATTTGTTTCTGCACAGCTCTCTTAAGGTCCTTGCACAGCATCTCAGTAGAGTTGAGGCCTGGACCTTGACTTAGTCATTCCAACACCTATGTTTTCTGGTGTGTTTGGAATCATTGTCCTGTTGCAGGACCTCATTTTGGCCAAGCTGTAGCTGTTTGACAGATGGCACCACATTTGCCTCTACAATACTTTCAGGATTCAAGGTTCACTTTGTTATTCTGCCTTATACAGATGTGCAAGAGAACAAAATATAGTTTCTCCTGGATAATGTTGCACAGTACAAGACAGACAAAATGAGGCAGTTGATAGGACTGGTAATAAAAAGATAAGAAACTGAGGATAATTCTAGATAAACTTGGTATAAAAAGTAGTTCACGGTGGACTTGGTGACTGCAAGTTACCCAGGAATTGTGGCTGCAAAACAAGCCCAAATTATCACCCATCCATTGCCCCAAAGATGAGGTCTTTGTGGTGATGTGCTGTGTTTTTGTACCTTAACACCAGATAATGTCCAAAGGACAGTGTTCCATTTTGTGACGATCAGATACAACTTTGCAAACCTACAGCACAGCTATAATTAGATCAATCTAGTTGTTGAGGACCAGATGACTTATTTAAGCCTCGCTATGTAAATCCAGTGCACTCAAAGAGGGTGTACTTTTTTCTACATCAACGTTTAGCATTTTTTCCCAGGGTCTTGTGTAGGACAATCTGAAGCAATACTATAGTAAGCAATACTGAAAAAAAAATAATAAAGAAACTACATACTGTACATACCATCATTTAATATAAAACCTGAATAGACATGTGCCAAGTACAAGCGTTAAAGTTTTAGTTCAGTGGAGAGTAGTGATGCAGTAAAAACTTTTTCATTGAGCAGCAATTTCTTCATGTCACTCACCTCCCAGACCAACGTGCACTTGTTCTTTTTCTTCACTCCTTCGTCATCTGATCCTTCTGGATCTTTTAGGGGGAAGGGGGGGGGGCTTCATGTTAAAAAAAAAAAAAAAAAAGACCAAGAACAGTTCAAAAAGCTGCTACTACCCACAACCTCCTTACCATCTCTTTTGGCATTGGTTGGCTCCTCCCATTTAATTCTGTTGAGCATCAGCCTTTTAAACTTCTTTTGGGCTTTGGGGCCTGACAGAAAGATAAAAGCAACTATTGATTGAGGATGTATCCAGATTCCTTTTTGATTTCAATACAGTCAATTAAACCTGGGTCATAAATAAAAACTAGATGCAGGAATGTAGTGAGTGCATGTAAATAAATCCATTAACTCCTAACCACTTAGCAATTTTTGGGCAACTAGCTAGATAGTAGCTAGCTAAACAACTACTATCCAGCTAGCTTTTCTGGCTATTTTTCTATTCTATTCTGTTTTTCTGGCTAGCTTGGAAGCCACTGCAAGCAGTAACCTTTGATCAAAGCAATCCTGTATTACACTGAAGTCAAGATATTCAATGGGGATATCATGTAGTCACAGGCAGTGTCTTCTCACCTCCTTCCACCACCACAATGTTGACATCTTTGTGCAGGACAACCGTGCCCGTAAGGTACAGCTGGCTAGCATTTGCCTCCACCTTGAACTTCTTTGCCGGGTTAGTCAGATTTCGTATTCTAACAGGGATTAAAAAAAAAAAAAAAAAAAAAAAAACAATTGTGTGAAGATCCTCATTCAGAGCACCAATATGGAGTCAACATGTATTTTGCTCTGACCTCGCCATCAGTAACACTACATACTGCACTAAATAAAGTGAAGGACCTGAGAATACTAGGCCCCTCACCTGTACACAGATATGTGAACCCCTTGGCTCAGGTCTTCTTTTAGCTTCTTTGCTTTCTTCTCTTTCCTTTGCTCTGCAGTCAATTTGCGTGCAGCATTTGCTTCTTCATGGGCTCTGCAAGATAGAGGGAGGCAAAGATTTAATACTTATTTTAATAACACTTTAATGTATTATTCTTAAGGGAGAATATGAATAGGTAGACCAACTCACTTCTGTCTCTTGGCCATTTGTGCTCTAACATGAGCCTCTACCTTGGTGGGGTCTTGAACTGCCTCAGTGCCCAATACCCTCATAAGATTGGAAATACGCACTAAGGGATTGAAACAAGTGAAGCAATTGATGAACTTCATGTTATTAATTCTACATGTTATTAGAGCATCAATTAACGCTCAATACACTGACCTTTTGGCTCTGGCGGAGGCATGAGTCCAAGCCTGACTTTCTCCTGCACTTCCTTCTGTGCCTCCCTGCGATTCTGTCGCCTGAGTTTCTTCTGTTCTTTCTTAGTCAGGTACACCCCCAAGGTGACTGGCTTGTCTGTGTCCACTGACATTTGTAGATAGAAGAGTGTTTAAATTAAAAGGACTTGCTCTGTTTCACATTATTTGGATCAAACCCATTTTGACAACTATGAATTGCCAGTTTAGAATTTTAGAAGTAGGAGAACTTTATACAACTTGTAATGTTAGCCCTAGTTCCACCACAATGCCAGCAACCTTCAAAAAAAAAAAAAAAAAAAAAAAAACCCCCACCATGATAAAATATACTACAGATGGACTGTGTTGGGTCTCCTTACCTGGAGGGCTCATTTGAGTTGGGTGTTCCACTAAGTTTGTAACACCAAATAGTTCCATGTCAACAAACAGTGTTGAAGAGGAGCTGCAAAAGGCAGAGTAAGGAACAGTGTTCATTATTAGCTGTGCACAGACAACACCAACATCTATACAGCTCAATCTGACTATTCTTTATGCACAGCTTTGTTTTTCAGGAGAAAAACTGGAAATATTACATAGTGGTCCTTCTCAAACTAAGAAGGTATTCAAGTTTGCATATTCAAGTTCATTTATACACCAAAAAGGCTACTTAGTACCTAGAAAATTTTTACTTCAGGCTTAAAAATGGACACAGTTATATCACATGTGCGCACACACACACACAGAGAGAGAGAGAGAGAGAGAGAGAGAGAGAGAGAGAGAGAGAGAGAGAGAGAGAGAGAGAGAGAACACGCACTTTTAACAAATGGATTAGGAACTATAGTAAACTGTAGAATATATTGGCCAGAAACTCACATTTCTATATTGGAGGGCAATATGTAGGAGTCCCACCACTCGATCTGTGGTACTTCACCTTCACCCAGCTCTTTCTTGGGGGCTATCAAGGCCAACTTTGTGGAAGCATGGATGCCCGTCTTCTTGGCAGCCTGGGCAATCTCCATCTGCAGCTTCTCAAGCTGTGCCTATGGCAGACAATGCATCACAGAAGCCAAACAATCAGATTCAAGTCTTAACACACAAATTCTCCATGTACTGGGATGACTACATAATATTCATAGAAAAAATTTCCATTCAGATGAGCAAAAAATAGTCATCACAAGATGACAATGGTGGTTAATAAGTGATGGTAACAACGCAAGACAAAATCCTTCATTTGCCCCAGTGACGTCTAGAGACCTTGGTGCGGATGCGCTGAGCAATCTTCTCAAAGCGGCCCTTCTCATGGAACTTGAAACTCTTGCGGGTGCGTTGGGCAGGTGTAATGAAAACTCGGGAATCAAAGTAGGAGGTAGACTCCAGGTCATCTCCCGGACGTTCCTTCAGTTGTTGCCGGAACTGCTCCCTCTTCACAGCCCTGATGTTGGCTGATCATTCAGAATGCAAAATTAGCATGTAGTACAACAACTGCCATTTCCCAAGTGTGGAACAAGTACCAGGGAGAAAAAAATAAGTGCATGACAAAAAACGTGAGCATTCACCTTTCAGAGTAGGCATGCGATGTGTAAGTTCTACCTCTTTCCCACTGGCATCAACTGTCCTACCAAGTTCATCCAAGATGAGCGGTGTTGGTTTTGTTACCTCCCGAGACTCTACTTTCCTTAAAGGGAAGACATGGGGTGAGAACAGTCAAAATAAATCCTACCGATGCTCATAATAATAATAATCATGTATGCATTACGGGGAAGGCATCAATGGTGATGCGCATATATATTATATATATAAAAAGTGAACAATGTTGTTAACTGTACATAAACAATGCACCTGTGCTATAGTCAAAAAATACATAACAGACAGAGGACTCACGGTGGGGCAATGCCCATAGCATGAAGGTTTGCAAGGGCAACCAAGTTGTGGGAACCTGCACCAAGGGCACCCAGGATGCCAGGCTTCAGGGCCAGCTGTGACTGGATGCGGGCCTGCAGCTCTGCTGCCTTGCGAGCCTTCTCAATGGCATCATTCATGAACGTAGCTGCCTGGGAAGGAGGAATGGACTGGGAAGTGGGCAGAGGGGGCTGAACTGAAGCAAGGAGACGAGTGGCAGAAGGCTCAGTTGGAGGGGTGGTCAGGACTGGCAGTCGAGGCTGGAGTGGACGTAGAGGAAAGGGTGGAGGCAGGATGTTATAGATATGATGCATGTCACTTATTATTTTACCTGGGAAAGTATTGTTGGAATTAAAAAAATAATAATAATAATCTCTGTAGCCTGATAACATGTTCCCAATAACAAGACTACTGAACACACTCATTAAAATCAAATTATATAATAGAGTGAAGTATGAGAGGAATAAAAACATTTATAAATAGAGACATTAGACAATAAGCAAGGCAGAGGTCTCACCGAAGCAACAGGAAGAGTTGGAGCAGCAAAACTGAGCTGCTTTTTCCTCTCTTCAATTTGCCTGGTTGCAGCCTCCATCATCTGCTTTATCTGAAGAGGAAGGGAAAACATCATCCTGATTACTATACACAGAGGCACAATTTTTCTGGCCTACTTTTCTCCTGTTCTCTTGCATTTGTCCACGTCTACTGCAAACATGGTACTCATGGATTGGTACACAAACACAAAAAGTTCTGAAATATTGCAAAAGTTAAATTATTGGCTCTTATTTATTAGATGTGAAGAAAACAGACATTATTAAAAACAAAACGTGCATGTGACAAATGCATTACGTATCAATCTGAGTGGGCGCTGCAAGATCCAACCTTAACTGGCCTACAGGGAGAGGTTACAAATATGAATGCTTGTGTGACTGGGCAAATCCATTCAGTGCACTGTGGTCCTATTGGACTTACACGCCATTGTTACTTATCTGTTGATTTTTTTTCCCCCATCAAGTATGTGCATGTTTGTGTCGCTGTGTGCTATGAATTTTTCAAGGTGAATCAGCATATTGCTGGACACCTGTCATTGGAAAGATCCTTGTTTCCATCCCACCTCTTGCTACCCCCAATTCTTCTACTCAAAATTAATCAGTTTCAAAATATCACAGTAAGTCACTTCACAGAAAAAATAAAGCACACACAAGATTTCATCAAGAGCACTATGCTTTTTACCCTGGACTGGAGGGTTGCATATGCTCCTGGCATCAGTTCCAGCCTCTGAGGGCTTACCTGCATCTTTGTGAGCATGCCGGGGCTTTCTGGCGGCGGACCAGGCAACACCTCTGGCTCCTCCACCTCTGCAAAACGTGGTACTCTTTTCTTCTTTGGTGCTGCTTCTGTGGCAGTCTGTGGATCTTTTGCACTTTCTGAGTCTTCCCCAAAAACATCCTGAACAAGGGAAATGGGAAGGTGTGAATTCTTAATCTGGTTCACAACAGAGCAAATCTGCAGTCTTGCTTCACCTTGTCATACAAATGAGTAAATGCACAGAGAGAGCAAAGCACTGATGTCAGACCTGTTACTAAACAGGATGCTGACTCTGCTGCTCTAGGACCTGCCTTTAACCTCAAGTGATCCTTAAAAGTGCAAGTAATTCATGGGCTTTGAGAAATTACAAGTACATAAAGCAGCTTTACATGGAGTTATGTCCCTCTGCATATTCACATGCACCCTGTCTGACTAGTACCTTCAGGTCTCTCTTTCGGTTCTTCTCTCCAGTACTCTTGTTGCCGCGGGTACTCCGGCTCTCCTCCAGAGCCTCAAAGAGTCGCTCCACAAAGCCACCCGCTGACTCATCTAGGAATGGCCGAAGCTGCTCTGAGGATTGGGTAAGAACAGATGTGTCATGGTGCCTCGAGACTGTCACTGCATCAGATTCTTACACACTTGAAGACACCAACCTGTGGTCTTCCTTTTGTCCAGGCCTTTGCCCACACAGTGGAGTGCTGCTGTGACAACCGTGGGCTCAGAAAAGCCCAAGACTTTCTTTACGGTGCGCTCTACCCAGGGGCGCAACTCCTCCACTTCCCGCTTTGGCAGAGACATGCTGGAAACTGTCAACAAAGGGACACCAACATATTCACAACACTTTCACCACAAAGAACTTTCACTGAGATAAAAACAAAACAAGGTGCAGGAAATACAAACACCATTTGAACTGCTTTCTAGGTTGGTTAAAAAAAAAAAAAAGGTCAACTCAACGGTCTTTTGATAAGTGATAAAGAACAGTACTGAGATGGGGGTTCGGCTTTTTTTGCACACCCCACTAGCCATATGCCTTGTTTGCCTTGTTATTTATTCTGGAACCAACCCGAAGTTGTCTCGTTTATAAACGTAAACGTCTTGAAAAATTAAGGTAATGTAATATTTCAACATGTCTTCATATGTAGAATGAAGGAATTGGAACATTTCTGCGTAATGTTCACAACATCTCCTCGTATCTCGACTCGACTGTGGGGAAAGTGGATTCTAGCTTAACAACTGGGCCTAGGAAAACTTTCTGCAACAACACTACATTCTACTGTAAGCTACAGAGACAGTGAGGAAAGTCAAGCAGATTTTCTAGCTTGTAAAAAGTTCGACTTCCACATGTCAATAGAGGACAATAGAGGACAAGATGCCAACGGACATCGACATACCGCGCAGGCTAGCTGGTTAGCAACTCATTTTAACTACTCAGGAAAAAAAATACAATACACCCAGTAATTTCAACAGACGTGCTAGTGATGACGGAAAGACAGCCTAAAAACTGAGAAAGTCAACGGAAAGGCGAAAGAGACATTTTAACCGCTTATGGGATGCTGTACTCAGTTTCCCGCTACATGCGCGCGCTGGCCATGTTTCCCCCGCCGTCCCTCGTCCACATTGCATCTTATCAAACGCAAATGCATCAAATTCTCTTACTCACCAACAAGTGGGGGGCTGCGGGGCTCTGTCAAAAAATACTGAAGTTCTGAATGCAACACCAGATGCAAACAGTTTCAAAAACACTTGGTATAACAGCAAGAAGTTGCTAGTTTCGCCGCGTTCAGGCAACGTTCAGGTTTATTGAATCCCGGAACCGGAAATGGATTTTCAAGGAAGTAATGAATAGTTCCGGCGCCAAAGCACTCGTGTCACGTGGTAAAGGACTGCCTTAAAGAGAGCACGCGGCAGAGATACGAACTGCGCGTTAAAATCGACGGCCGCCCAAGGCCCTTCGCGTGAAAACCGCCGGCGGTTTATAATGTCCCCCGGATGATGTCGGATCACCTTTTCTATGTTCAAACAACTGTCTTCCGTTTTGGCGGAATAGAATTTAAGATGAAGATGAAGTGCTTTCCATTAAATAAATTTTAATGATTTCATAAAGCAGTATCTCTCGTGTTTTGAAATAAATTCCCAAATTCTGTGTCCGATCATTGTACCCGGTGTAATTCAGCAGTTTGACCACCAGCTGGGGCTCTATTACTATTATAATGATGAAAACTGAACCCTAAAGGATTTACATAAATGTGTTTTCCGTTCTGCATCTGTGTAAATATAAACAAGTCTAAACAAAGAGTTAGGAAAAGACAAGACTGCAGTTAGTCTGAAAATGCTTTCTTAGGGTCAGTGCTGCTCCTCCCTTCCCCCTCCCCCACCACCCTTTTTGTGGGTCATCTGAGTGCAGCGGTAGTGAGAACAGCAGTCTGTCTGCCTCGGGCCCCCCTGTCCCCCTCTTCCGTCTCCCAGTTGGATTGTACACACCACACGTCCTCCCTGCCGCACCCCTGCTGTACATCATTGCTCCCATTTAAAATAACTCCACTGCAACAGCCACCAACACCCGGTGCAACACACGCCCACCCCTGCAGTTAACTGACTTAATCGAATACCTCTTTGTGCTCTTGATCCAAGGTTAAATAAAGACAGACTGAAGGAAAGGAATGTACGTCCAAGTCGGAAGTTTTCTGCATCCAAACACCAACATCCTCCAGTTTCTCCACTTTATCGCAAATACTACGCTTTGATCTTAGCCAAAAGGCCAAGATGCAATTATGCTAAATCGTAAGATCAAATGTGCCGATTGTTGACTTCCTTTTTTAAAGTGCACCCCCCCCCCCCCCCCCCCCCCCCCCCCCCCCCCCCACCCCCCCCCCCCACCCCCACCCGCCCCCCACCCACCCAATCCCCCAGCCCNCCCCCCCCCCCCCCCCACTGACATACATACACCTACTATGGGACCAGCCACTTCTATATCATGCAGTTAAGACGTATTGAGTATCTACATTTAATTTTTACCAATAGTATTGTAAAGATGTACAAAAGGGGAGTCAAAACAGCTACCAAACAGCTTTCAACTGAGTTACTGTTTAATCGGTTCTTATATCAGTTATTTTTTCTGCTGTCCTGTGCTGTATGTGGCGTACTAAGGAAAATCTTGGGCATTGCAGCCACACTTCACACCTGCCTGCGTTTTGTACTGCGCTGGACCTCCACACCACAGACTCTTGCAAATTAAGGTGCCGATAATGCGCAGTGTCTATTCACTGCATTGCACTGCTTCCTCACTACGCCCTTTTGTCATCCTCCGTCTTTCTCTCAGTCTCAATTATTGAAGGCACTGGTAGGGGGGTTCTAAGACCATCGGCCTCTCCCCTCTCAGCCACTTGGAGGGTCAACGTTGCTATCACGCATGCTTCAGTTTTAAAAGCGGTGCAAAGCCACGGGGATCCTCAGCTGTTCAGCGGGGTAGGGTGTGTACACAGGGGCGATGGGTCCACACTCCATCCAGCGTGATGTGAGGCTGAGGTCAGCTTGCGTGAGCTCTAATGGAACACAGTGAATGAACACAGCAGGGGCACAAAGAGGGGTGGGGGATGGGTTACAAAGAGTGAGTAAGCACAGCACCCCCCCCAACCCCCAAAGCATTTTTCTCTAGTCTGTCCCCTCATAGTCTTTCTCCCTCTCAACAAAAATCCCCATCTTGTGCTTTCCCAATGGACAAAATTACACAAAATACTTGCACTTGAGCCTACCGGAAAAAATACAAATGATTTAATCTGAAACAATAAGATACACCAGACATCTAAAGAGCACTTACAAAATGCCATATGTGGATAGGCAGATACAAACATATCATAAAAAGCACTCAACTTGTTTATAATGCCATAATTTCCCTTTTTGCCCACCCATGGCTGTCCTCGCACCCCATCTTTCTCTTTCATGTTGCACCTAGTTATAATGCTCCAGGGCATAAATGGCGGAGGGGGGCTCACCACCATTTTGAGTAGAAAGCATGGTCCTCCCTGCTAAAAACTGCATGGAGACAGCAGGGGCGGAGGGCGGGGGATGGGTGGAGTGGGGGTGGGGGGGTGTTTGGAGGCTGTCTTTGTCGAGTTCAGCGTTATTGCAGTCAGTGTGTCAGAGAGCAGCAGACTGAGAGCAAATCGGCAAGTCAGTGTGTCACTACACACAGACGCAAGTACCCTGCTGGAGACGCTCGCATTCGCTAGAACGGTGGCTACAGAATGTGAGTTGCGCATCGCACTTTTTCGCCTCAACACAAAAGGCCGAGGTCCACAGGCACGAGTCATGTTCACGGTCGTCCTGTGTGCAGTCGTACAAACGCTGGTGAAAATACATACACACTGCATAAATACACACAAAAACCACAGAGATGTGCTGCAGAGCATCTGGGCCAGTGGGTAAATCCAGCACAATCCCAAACAGATTACTGGGGACTGAGCCCACAGATTATGCGCGTTACCCCCCTTTGCGCCCCAGTCTCTGCTCCGTTTCCCAAATAAAAAGTCACTAAGTCTGCCCCCTACGGAGTCGCAGCTGTTCACACAGGGCCGTAAGCATGTCGGGCTCAGACAGACACGCAAGGCCACACACCGATGCAGGGAGGACGAGTCAACAATCGTTATTTGTCAAAACGTGTCATTTATTAAAACATTTTTATTCCGGATTGTTTAAAAAGTCACGGGAGTAAATCTGGAGGAGGAAGAACGTGAACAAGGAGGAAAGCAAGGGCTGACAGTGAATTAAACAGCCAAAGAGGGAAGCGGGTGGGACGAGGAGGAAGGAGCATAAGAAGTCAAATGAGGCCGGGAGGGGGGAGGGGACACTGTACAATAATGGAAGAAAGGCAGTCAAAGAAACAAGACATTTTGACCAATAAGCAAATAAAATCTTTCTGACCAGAGGCTGGTCTGTGCTTTAGAAAACACACATGGAAAACACAGTGAAAATAAGTGCAATTGGTTTCTGCTGCCACAAAATTCATGTATAAAATCACAGGCACACAACCATATAAACAGGGACATTAGAAAACGGTACGGACTGGTTTTGTTTCAATGTTGCTACTGTTTCGTTGTCTGATCAGATGTGGTGAGACTGTCAAGTTGTCAGTTGGCCATTTGATATTTGACAAAATGACACACGACTGATATTGGCGACAATAGTGTGTCTGTGGCACCCTCGTATCCTCCAGTTTTAACCACGTGTAAGTCAAGTCTCAACTACAAGCAAACAGCGCTGACAGCCCAGCACAGGCGGCGAAGCGCCGACTCTCAAGACAAACTCGAAATGCAACCAGGTAGGGAACTTAGGGAACTGCGGTGTGTATAATGCAAAAGAGCTCTGCTAACACTTTCAGGTGTGGGTCACTGTTAGTGGAAATCCCCCCTGGCCTGTGGCGTGAAATCACCAATGTGAGATGGATGCAAGAATAAAACCAGAACATCATTGAAGTTTAGATGCTGGATTACTGTGTTCAGTTGTCTGAAAAAAAGAAACATGAAAAATGTATTTAAAAAAAAACACATTTTTACATATCCTATTTGGTAAAGGCACAGTTGTCCAATCAAAAATGTTCATCTTTTCACCACAGCAATAATAACCTGGTACGACAGTTACGACAGCCCCCCCCTCCCACCAGTGTCGCAGCCACCAGAGCACTGGCTGCACTAACTGAAGTCACCAAATAAATAAAGCAAATAAATAAATGTAAATTAAAGGAAAAAAATCAATAAATAAACACTGAACGTCAGGATCAACTCTAACTTGTTCCAGGAAGTCCTCCTTGACCCTGTCATCGACTCCATTGTTCTCTGCGAAACCCATTAAGCTGGTTGACTGACATCTTCTTCCTCCACTCCCCTGTTGCACGTTATGGGCAACACAGCTTGTTACACAGTATTTAAGGTGCTTTCTACCTTGTCATTTTTCATATTGCAGTTGGGTCTGCATAATGTGTTCAACAATAATTCCACCGAACCAAACAAGCGGAAATCCCTTTATCCAGTCAGCTCGAATATTCACCCGGATGACTTCCACTGCATGTGGACAGATGGACTTAAAGCGATTTGGTAATAATACCTCAGAATGAATAGCAGGACAGTTTCACGTGCCAGTTTTTTCCTGCACGTTGATGTTTTGTCTCCTTAAGTGGTTCACTGTGTTATTGCAAACGTTGAAAAAGTGCAACCTTGTTCATTGTCATTTTCCTCTGATTTCCGATCAAAGTAGCAGTCGACTCTCTTAGTGAAAATGTAAAGACCTCTGATGTCTGCGACAATTTCAGGTGTTAAAACTAATGCTAACAATAGCTTCCTATTAATACTGTTCCGTTAACTTAGCAACACGTTTCGCTATTTGTTTTTCAGTTTGTCACTACGCAAATGCATCCTTAACTACTTTTTCAGCAAGAAAACAGACTTTGGGGTGAGGCTATATCCCATACTAACGTTTCAAAGCTTTGAGATGTTAATGGTTTACATATCAACTTCACGTGAGGTAAACAGTTTCCCATTCATTTCAGTCTTTGAGTAGTTGTTTTTAAATGCATCGTGAAGATATTGCTGTTGTACCACACTGAACGACATCAAACTTGGTTCTGTTTGGCGGCGGCACTTATTTTACCCGCTGCTCCGTTTGTTTTTGCAATTTTCGTTTTGAATGATTTAAATGATCGATAGCGTTATAGTAGACACATCTGGTTTAGATATAACTTTTTTCCTTAAAAACGCCTTTTCCGTTCCCGTTGTGGTCCTTATTGAGCTCCTGAAAAAGCACAGTAAAAAAGGTTTATCAAAACGTACTCATCACCCCGACCCGCCCACTTCTCCCCGAAAAGAGTGCATTTCAAAGAAGCCAGCTTGTCACACTTGGACACACAGGGGTTTACCAATATATGACAAAGCTGATGGTTCTTCAGTTTCAAGTTTGCGTGGAGCTTTGAATCCCGACATCCACTGCGCTGTTTAAAGGCTTCAGCAAAGGTGGGCGAGACTGGCTCCGCCCCTGACCAGTCTTCCACGTCCGGCCCTCGCCGTCTGCAGGACCCGCACCTACCGGTTGGCTCTGGCACCCACCCCGCTGCCTCTGCTGCTGCTGCTGCTGGACAGAGAGGTGGTGAGCATCAGGAAACTGGGTAGTGGATGAAACTGAGCTGTCCTGTGTGGCTGGGCTGCCCCTTGTGGTTGGAGGAGGAACAGCAAGTGCAGCAAAACTTCCCTTTTGACCTTCACTGCCTTCATGAGATGGGCAGGACTTTGCCGGGCTCAGAATAGGGGCTACGTGGACCCAAGTTAGACTGGGTTCAGACCAGTGGATTTCTTTGAAACCTGATGATTCTCCCTCTCCTTGATCCTCCGCATTTTCCTTTGCTTGCAGGTTTCTGATGATGGCAGGAATGGTCTCTCTTTGGACCGAACCAGAGGCTGCCGAGCGGCATTCTGTCAACCCCTTGCCATCCGCGTCCCCCTCTTCTTCTTCTCCTTCTCCCATTTGTCGGAAGCGCTTGCTCAGAGTTGGGGGAGGGGAGCCGTCTGTGTCTGACCAACTAAGCTTGCGTTTCTGATGGAAGAAAGTGCAAAGAAAAAATTTTAACATTAACTGATCAGTAATGAAACAACAACCTTGTATTTTTCATTAGCCCTGGAAGAGCATGTTTTTAAGGAGTAACTGAAAGTTGAGATGAAATGGTTTTCATCTGAGGAAATTATTCATTTTTAAATGAACTGTGAAGAGGAGCCATCTGACCTGGTTTTTGCAGCTACCAGTTTGAATGGGACTCGACTCTCACCTTGACAGGGATGTGCAGCTGATCTTTGTGTTTGTGCGGAGGTGTGCTTTGTGGGAGGTTATGGGGAAGGGGAGCCTGGGGGTTGATAACCACTGAGGTGTTCTGGGAAATGTTGGGGAACCACAACTTCAGCATCATTTCCACCTGCAGAAGGGTGTGGAGGTACCTCTCACTGAGGAGAGAAGGGAACAAGAAAATGTAGAAAAACATTTCAGAAAAATCATTAATGAAAAGATATTTCTGCATCGATATTAACGCTTTTCGTTAATGTCTTAGGTTGCATATTTAATGCCTTTGTTAAAAGCCACCATATTATTTGCCATGCCAAATGTCTGCCTAAATTCACATTTAATTGAGGAACAAACTAACAGAAATAAATAAAATGCATTTCCCGAAACACCACAAATCACAATCTGAGGAGCCCACTTTCCTTATAGCTCTTAACAAAAGTGTCTGCTCATCACTGGTTATAAATTTTGGTCAGACTTCCTCTTTCAACCTTTTAGAAAAAGCAATCTGTGCTCAAAACCCACCTCAGCCTATTTTATTCACATTTTCCCATAGCCATACAAAAACATAGCTGTACTTAGCCATGACATAAATGTATCTAAACTTTTTGCAATTTCTATTGTTAATGCATTTTGTAAAACTTTTTAAAGTATTTTATTTTGGCCATGAAAATAATTTGTACAATTTGCTAATGAAGTCTAAATCAGTTTAGGCAAAATATTAGATGCCTGATTAGGTTGTTTTAATACTAGGAATACAGAGCTGATCCTCTCTGATCCTTAGATTTATGAACAACTGCAAGTTCTCATTATGTGACTAAACTAAAAAGTTGTGACTCAACTGGGCCCAATAATGACACTAAACTCACTGGGGCACCAAGTAACAGCAGCTCTTCCGTGAAAATCGTATTTTATTTCAAACAACTGCAGACAAAATAGTTGATAAAAACATAAGATTTGCAACAAGACCTGAAATTTTCAACAAGACGTTACTTCGGATTTCCTTCAGAAAGTCTTTCCAGGTACAGATACACATAATACTGAGGGCCGAATAGACCTGCTGGGAATTTGGGGAAGAGTCCCACTTTAGTTCATCCCCCAGTCCATTTTCCATAACATCTTATCCAGGTCTGGAGCCCAGCTCAGAATCACTGGGTGCTACACTGGGAACCCACACCCTGAACGGGACCCCAGTTGGGACACTTTCGGTTCTCACCCAATGGTGGGTTTCTGAAGAACTCCCACAATCCTCTGGATTCTATCCATAGCAACACTTTGCTGGAAACTGCTCAAACCTGTTAATGAAAAAAGCTTTGTCAACAACTTAACTTAACAAAAATAGGACATTTCTGAAAAGACAACCTGCTGTTAAACCAAATAAAGGAAAAAACTCAATGCACTACATGTGCCCAGGTTGCCACCAACCATATAGACTTACACAAGACCACAGAAACATTCACGCTAGAGAAAAGCTGTTCCAAAAAGAAAAACAGACATACCCCTGTCAAATCTGCCGTTTTTAAGTCCATTTAGAAGTTCCAGCAGAGGTCGAACAAAACACTGAAGTTCTGCACACTGGGGGACAGATGGGGAGGAGAGAATTGCACGGAAGTTCTCAATGACATAAATGAAAATCAGGATAAAAATAAAAAACTCCATAAAACCATAAATTCTGTGGTTAAAACTGACCTTCTGGGCAAACAGTACGTCCCCCTTGGTCTGTCCTCCACATCCTTTTTCTTTGTTCAGTCCGCTGGAGGAGGTCACCAGCGATGCGTGGGCAGTGCCATCGATGGAGTTTGTGACCTGGCGACCTCTGACCTCAACCTTGTCCTGACTGCTGAAGCCATCACAGGCCCACTGCGAACCCCGCCCACCGCAGCTCAATCTTTCCTGGGGGAGGATGCCTTGTCGAGGCCGGCCCTCCCTGCTGTCACCTTCGGAAAAGAAGACATCGGCGTCGTCCTCCACGTGGTCGGTGTCGCTGAACAAGAAACTATCGCTGGAGCACAGAGAGTCACGCGAGGGTTGGGATGAAGTGCTGCCTGATGACTGCATTGCTCTGGAGGGATGGAGAGAGAGAGAGAGAGAGAGAGAGAGAGAGAGAGAGAGAGAGAGAGAGAAACATTAATGTGAGCAGCAGAAGGACTTGAGTGTTTAAATATATATGAGAGGTGAAAAAAGAGGTGGGGAATGGACTGCATCGAGGTCAGTATTTGTGCAAATCCTGTGGCCGTAATGACAGAAAATAGGGTAGAAAACCTGCAAACATGAGGAATCAAAGATGAAAATCATATTAATTATTTCAGTATTTAAGTAGAGACTGATCTGAAAAAAGAAAAATCCTGACCTGCGAGGTGGATTCTACTACAAAGCCGTGAAATGTGAGGATGTTTGTCTGCTGCTGCAGGAAGGGGTTGTGGAGCCCAAGCGCAGTAGTAGAGCGAGTAGTAATAATACAGTAGTAGTAACAGTGGTAGCAGTGCATGCAGGGAAATTCACCTCCCTCTGAACATTCTCCCTGCCTCCACCCATCTCTTCTCATTCTACCTTCCCCCATTCCCAGTTCCCTGGTCAAACACCAACCCCCTCTTCCCTCCCCCTCCCCCCTCATCCCCCTCTGGCTTCTATGTCTCGCTCACTCTCTCTCTCTCTCTCTCTCTCTCTCTCTCTCTCTCTCTCTCTCTCTCTCTCTCACACACACACCCCCTGGCTTGCTATCGCCTCAAATCTGGGAGTCCCCTGCTGGTCTTAAATTCAGCAGACAGGAAAATGTGAAACAGGGGTCACACAAGCTCACTGGACTGGCAGTTGGACACACAGACAAACTGAGACGCCACTGCTGCCTCCTTCTGCACACAAAAACACCTGCTTACACAGACATCAATGCGTATGAAACATCGGTAAACATAAGACACCAACACCTGTGATTAAAGAAACACTTTCTTGTACACAGAAAACACACATAACAGTGGATCTCCACACACACACACACCCCAGTAATGTTCCCTGGTCTGCAGCATCCTTACCAGCTTCGACTCTTTCTGTCTCTTCGTCTCCTTCTCTCCCTCATTTTTCGAACCCCTGTCCCTCAGCCTCTCATCCTTTTCCTGAGCTCACTGCAGACTTCCACCCCAGACGTGTGTGTGTGTGTGTGTGTCTTTGTCTCTCCAGGAGAGCGAAACTCTGAACATGTGCTTGTGTTATGTGTCGCATGTGCTGGTATGTGTTTCAAAGTGCTGTGTTTTACCTGCATCTACATGGGTTTCCAGATGTTCTTCATTTTAGAAGTTATGATCACGCCAAACAATAACTGACATCCGAGTGGCCTCAAATAACACTTATACAAATAAAAATACCAACGACGTCCAGAATTTTGGATATGCCGATTTGAGAATACCTGCCCCGAATTCATTCATCAACCTGTTATTAAGGAATCCAGAAAAATCTTCCCTTTCAATACGCGCATCTTCCAAAAATACTCAGGCAGGTTATTCCACCGATCTTGTCCTCCGTCCCTCTGAACGAATGTCATGCGGGATTCGCGCAGTAAATTTCAACCGCAAATTACACATGTGCCGTTTATCGCGCAGGAGCCGGGAAAACAAGCGGAATCTGGAGCAACAATTCCGTGAAGGACCGCAACTTCAAGAAGAAGGCGCTGGAAGCGCGCGTTGAAAAAGATCTCACCTTGACCGCAGAAAAGACGAGGTAACAGGGTGATCTGCGCTGTATATTTGTGTAAGCCGAACAACGAGGGGAGGGGGAGTCTTTCGTAAGGCTTCAGACGCAGAGCAGGGGGCTCGACCGCTTCCACGCCGCTCCTCTGCTCTCCTCTCCCTCCAGCCCATTGCGAGCGCCAACATGTGCGCGGCTACACGTGCCCAACTGTGTGCGAGCCACACGCGCCTCGCCATTGGCCACACGCTTGACAGCTCGCTCGCTTATTGGTGGGCCGCACAGCCAGTGAGCGGGCTCCTGCCGTCTGATTGGGCACCGCTCGTCATCTGCGTAGCCACGCCCACACATGTGGGACCTGTATGTAGGGCTGGGCGCCACAGTCCGGAACGGGAGGGACCCGCCCCGCGCGTCACGTGAAAGTGTGTGAAGGAGCTTTATTGTACAGTTATTTACACGAACATGAGAAAGGTCCACGCTGCGTCGCTGGAGAAAGAGGGAGGAACGGGCTGCGGTGTCGACTGTCCAGGACTGTGGCTCCAACTGCACACTAAGGATGTGGGGCTGAGAGCAGCGGCGCCGGACACGTTGATACACGTGCGCGCGGAAATTGGCCACGGACACGGCGATGCCCACAGTACCGCTGGAACATGCAGCCGCACGGTTTAGTGATCGCACTCTTACCCGCGTGTCAGTGCGCACAGTCGGCGCACCCACGAAGCACACCTCGGCGGGAGAGGCGTAACGCACCAGCTTAACACGCTGTTTTCTACACGCATGTATCAAAAAGATGCACGTCACACGCCGAAATCGCGCTTCTGCCCCTCCAAAAAACCTCAATCACCATTTTTTTTTTACTGTTTTCTAGATTAATATACTTTGTTTAAATGCAAAATTACCAAGAGTGGAAACAAATGCTCTTCTGCTCTCATGTGTGAGTAAGTTCCTCGCCCCATGATCAGTTGTTAAAGATCGCTGTAAAGTCGCACTAATTCCTTCGTATATTTCACGTTATGCTCGTGTCTTACGCACACACACACCCCGTGGAAGCGCTCGCTGCGAGGGGGGGTGTTGGGGGGCGTTGGATCCCCCGACTGCTCCCTCTGGCGTCTCCGCACAGCAGCGCCACTGACACGCGGTGCTCCCGCAGAGCCAAGAATTTTATTTACACGTGATACGATGACAGGTGTCGATGGGCAAGTAACGCTTACAAATATCAGCACATTCAGTTTACACGTGGTCCACTGAAGGATGCAAAGTGAGCAGATTTCCCTCCAACAACGAGCTGTGATTCACTGAGACAGACCTGTTTCCAGCAAATAACATGGCTTATTTTCCCCATGAGAAAAGGTGTGAAAATGAACAGCAAAGAAAGCAGTGAAATCTAATAATGTAACAAACAAGGAATGTTGTCGAAATAAATCATCTTTTTTTATCTCAGTGCTGGCAGCTTTGCTAGGATTTCTTCAACTGTTACATTGACCAGACTTGATTACAGCTCAGCCCTTATTTGGTCAAAATTCAAAAATACAAGCTGCAGAGACAGTGTGATAAAATTGCTTGAGACTTGTGTTTAGTCACAGCTCTGATGCTCTGAGAGGCTGAAGATGAAACAGTGGGAGTAACCAGTCCATGAGCAGTGCTTTCTCCAGTTCTTCTGTCTGTGGATCAAAGAAGTTCCTCAGCAGCCCACCCAGGGGTCCTGTCTGTGAGTACGCGAGATGAAGGCAATCTTCCTTGCCATCTCCGAGTTGTAGATGCGACGGCAGGCCTCATAATGCTCCCGTTGTCGCCTGCGACAAGGCTTCTCGAAGTAACGCTTCTGACGAACAGATTCGATGATCCCATCCACTGTCAGCACCCTGCAAAGACACAGCACAGAGAACTGAGGACCACCAAAGCACACAAAGACATATCTAAACCGGCGGTATCTAACCCTGACCCCCAGCTGCTATTACCCTGCATAAGTCAAAGCAAAGCGTGAGCTGAAGTCAGCAGCAAGCTTAAAAGATCCCATCAAAACTTACAGAAACCAAATCCCATGAGGGACCTTCTGTGGTGCCTTTCAGGGTGGTACTTAAGGTAATTGGCCAGGACAAAATATCCGTTCAGATAAACAAGCTGCTTTGGCTAAAAAATGCAGAGTAGTCAACGTACACAAAAGATAGGGATATTTGTATTTATTTCATACTAAACTAAGCTTGAATAGTAAGGCAGTCAATGCTGGCCACCAAAATTTTACCGTGACAAAAATGAAAATTTACCCAGCATTGCAAAACCGCTCCACCTTAGAAAGTAAGAACCGTGTGACACATTGGGGTCAGATGCCAAGGAGAAATCAGTACGTTAGTGAGCCCCAAAGCGCACCACTCGCAGGGGCATGTGTTCCCTGACAAGGAATAAGGCGGCTGGCCCTTTAAGAAGTGCCAGCACATGTCCGCAGTTGTCGTGCTACAGATTTGTGAATGAAATCCCTAAGCCTCGCCTCCAAGCACCGTCTTAGCCAATGAACAGCGAGGAGGACGGGCTAAAACGGCCTGTTAATCAGCTGAGCAGCCAATGGAAAACCGTGTGTGTCGGAATAGTTGCGTAACGTAATTCAACGGGACTTGAGGTCGCATGTTTAAACAGGCCGAACGAGGGGATCAGGACAGGAGAAGACGGAGATGTTTGCTCACATATTAGGTACATTATTCACACTTTATTCAATCACTTGCAGTTTATTCCGAGTCACCTTCCCTCTGTAGTACTACTCTCTTGTTTCACCGGCTGTTTCAGTCGTAAAAATAGTGGCACGTCAAAGACTAAAACATCTGGATTTTTTTGCACAATTTGAAGAAACACCTCCCGCTGATAAAATCTGAGCCGCTCAAGTGAAACATGTCCGCAAACAAAGGGTGACAGCAGCTGGACGGTTGCAGTAGACGGTGAAAAAGTTCTCCGACCATCACGTATGAACTGCATGACGTGACGCTTCTCGAGACGCGCCTGACGTTTAAACATCTTCTCGTGTGTTGTTTTGCCATATTTGGCTTTCGGGAAAATTAAAAGATTTGACGGCTCACAAGTGGAGGAGAAAAAAAAAAAACTAATAAAACAACGAACAGCCCTCAAATGACTTGGCAGCGTGCGGCTGCGGTCACGTGGACAGGGGGCGTGGCTCCGAAGACACGTCAACACCTGCGTCCAGGTGGACGCCGTTCTCTCTGAACGTAACCAGCGTCACGTCAGCGCAGCAGGAGGACCTGCAGTGAGCAGCAGTAAAAGCCCGTGTTGTTCTCTGAGTGTTCGGGCGGATCACTCCGCGGTACCGACAGCATCTCGACGACCGCCTTCAAAATCGGCTGCTGATGGCACAAAACTCGTGTTTTTGTTTCTAGTACACACTCTTCTGAGTCAAAGCCCCCACAGTGAAAACCTTTTCCTTTAGTAATTTTTTTAACAATGTCCTAACGCGTCCCAAAAGATATCTTTCCTTACATGGGTTTTCGATCTAACACCTATGACCTTCTTATTCAGAATTATTGGCATCATCGGCGACGCGCGTTTGCCATCTTTGCCCATGTGAATTTTATCTGGCAGTTTACACAAAATTGCAATGTTTTAATATTTCTTTTAAGATTCTGTTGTTTCAATATTTATAGTAAATGCAAACTGGAAAATGGTCAAGTTGACACATTTGAGGACCCTGTAAAACCAGACACCAGTGTCATCCCTCTACACAGCAATAATGCTCCCATTTTCCTCATTAACAGTTTTCAAGGACAAACATATTTAAGGACTTCAAAGGAACGGGTGGAATTCAGCCATGTCCTCTGTTCTATACATGTTTATTTTTTGGACTGAACCAAATTCAAGACTTGAGTTTGGTTGAGCTGCTCACTGAACGAATGGCACGGTAACCACGTTGAGTCACATGATGAATTCCATGAAAGATAACTAGTTAGAAACCAACACTAGCATACAGTGGCAGACATCACTCATACTGTCTTTTGGGAGAGAGAAGAGCCGTTTTCCGTTACACTGAGTTGATAGCCCTTCATGACCGGCTCAGTTCAAGTTCATTCCAACTGAGTTTAGCAAATTGGACTGTAATGCCCAGTCACAAAGGCAGATGGCTAAAGGAAGGAGGCATCAGAACACCAGTGCAAAACAAGAACAAATCTTCAATTTCAGGAATCGAACGAATGAAAGAAAAAAAAAAATCAACAACCACACAGCTAAAAACAGAAAACCGACTTGGCAGAAAGCCCTCCCCCCAACTGAGAAAGCACTGAATTTTAATGCCACAAAGTGTGTGTCACGTGAGCCTCTTTCATATGCAGTTAGGTTGTTAACTGCTTAGCAAGGCATAGTGGTCTGGGCCTCCCGTTCGGCTTCAGTTTCCATCAGGAACCACTGAGTCAAAAGTCCATTTACAATTATAAGATTCTTTTAAAATTTTTGGACCGTGTTACACATTAAAGGGCCTGAAATGGTAGTATTGTTGAGTACACTGAACAGACTGGATAGAATTTTTACTCAGCTTATCGGAAAGACAAAATGTGTTAAATGGTCCCCAGATTATGCTGGAAAACTCAAGAAGACTGAGCCTCCTAAGTGTGGAGTACAAAAATAAGTGGAAAAATTAGTGGTACAAGCATTTACCTGCTACATGTAAGCTTTGTTCACAGACTGTATTCCTCAGTGACTGGGAAATACAAGGAAAATATATTTAAGTCATTTTAATCACCTCATGTTCCGCTTTGCATACTTGTACAACTGTACCCAAGATTTTTCACGTCACTGAGTTTGACCAAAAAACTGCTGCCTTCCACAAAACACAGCCTACTGCACGGCTTCTCCTTGTAAGGAAAGGTCACTGTGAAGCATTTTTGTACACCCACCAATTAATGTCATGTCTTTGTTTATTGCACTAATTTATTACGTGCAGTTTTTCATTCTGTCAAATAGGGTGTGTTAGAATTTTCCCACAGTGGCTTGCAGTAGCCTGTTCAGTTCAGGCTGGTTCAACTGAAAATATTTATTTCTCTTGTATCTATTCTGCGGTGTGACTTTCAGCACATTTCCAATTGTATGTTTTCAACTTATGTTACTTAAGTCACAAAAACTGTTTGGAAATACTTTGTACAAAGTACTGATGGAGTAATCTTGGGAATTCACTTGCCATGAACTGGGTCAGTACAGCCACATTCAAGGCCTAAAAAAGATAACTGACTATAAACCACCCTTTCCATGTAAAATGTAATTTTGGGAAAGTTAAACTGATACAAACAGCAGACCTTCTTAAGCAGGTACCAGTTGAATTAACTGCTGCTCCACAGTAACATTAAAGACACTTCAGAATCAACCAATGAAATGTTTGAAAGAACCTTAATTCCTGAATTAATGGAGCACATTATAGATACAGTATGTTACTTTACATTAAGGATAAAGAGAAGTAGGTGCCCTCACAGAGTCTGAGTCACGCTGTTAGACACGTTTCACCCTTTTCAAGCAGAGACATAAGCATGGAACAGAACATTCTGGAGTGACTAAGTAGTTGCCAAGAGTTAACGTCGACTCCATGGCAACATGGCCATATAAGTTGGGACGTCTCTTTTTAAATCAGTAACCTGTTTTGAAGTCCCCCCCCCCCCCACAGCATAAAGGAGATTTTGAAAATCATTAAATTTAACATATCAGACACAATCCTTCTTTACGGTAATTTGATCTTCTGTTCTATTTGGAGATATTCATAAAGAACACAATAACAAACATTTTCACAGAAACCTAAATTTAAGATCTGTTGTATGCAGGATTTTAACACTGTATAGTAAAGGAACATTTTCACCTTTCAGCTGTGGGTAAAACACCACAGGGCTGCTTACAATGAGTGCAACACACTATGTACTTTACTTGTCAATTCAACCCAAAATTTTAGTTTGACAGTAACCACATGTTTCTTTGTTAGACACGCTTTTTCACTGATACTGCCATTATTGCACATTGGAAAAGTTGTTGTTTTCCTACTACAAGGGCTAAAATTTCAACAGGAAACAGACACATCTCATCTGAATCTGAAAGAATTATCACCAACAGCAGTGATATTCATGACAGCTCTGCTTACCAGGGAGGCCTTTTTGCAACTGTTTACAATCATATTGAAAAGCCACCACCCTATAAATATTTTGTAATGCTTGAGTTCTTCCTTTCTATGGCTATTGCTCAGTGCAAACAGCACAAAACAGCCTTGCCTGCTGTATCTAAAACAAAGTCCATACAATCACACCAAGTGGTGAAAAGTGTTCTGCTGTAATAAAGGCCACTGCAAAAAAAAAAATGTATTACTATTATCATCATTATCATTAGACTATTTAGGAGGCAACTTCATCTGAGATGACTAACAGTGTTACAATTATTGATGCACAAGATGCATTTGTCCACAGAGACATAAAACTCTGAGCAAACAGCAGTGCATTTTCACCAGGAGACACAGTCAGTGGATTGAGCTCAGCAGCAGTTTTGGACAACACACAATGAAACCTGTAACCTCATATAGCATTGACAGGGACAGTCATTTTTTTATTAAACAAAATATGGGGAAGGTTTTGAGGCCATTTACAGTTATTTATTGGTCTTCTCCATCACACTGGTTGCCCCTCAGAAAAAAAAGCTGCTCATTTTAGCACTGAAGGACTCCTAGAACAATAGGATTAACTAATTTAAATATTACAACTGCTGCCTGACATATGTAAAAAAGAAATGAATATTTTAACACACGCCAATGACCACAGGGATTATTGATTTCGACCATTTACATAAATATGAAACTGCGTGTGTGTGTGTATGTGTGTGTGTGTGTGTGTGTGTGTGTGTGTGTGTGTGTGTGTGTGTGTGTGGAAAGGCGGGGCGCGGAGCTCGGGCGCGCGCAGCCCGACAAGGTCAGCTCGGCGTCTGCAACACTTCTCATTTCAAGTTTAAACAATGTATAAATAAATACATATTATACCGTTATAGTCACTAAACGAGTATTTCCTCCGCCGCTGTTCCAAACCTCATCTGGGCGACAATGTTATTAAGGAGGAAATGCAGTGACCCGGTAGTCGGCTGCCTCTTCGCCGGTGTTGCAAACACGGCCTGTGTCTCCAAGTTTAAAAGCATAAAGATGGAATATTTTTTAAAACTCTAACCTGTTTAAAGCCCTGTACGCGGCGTCTACGTTTCCATTTTCCACCATGACGGTCCTTGCAACGAAGCGAAGATGGTTCGCCATTCTGCAGGAAGGTGCAGCGTCCTATGTTGGCCGGCCAGAAAAGCGCAACATTTCGTACAATTAGTTCCGGGCGCGGGGTTTAAAAAAAAAAAAAAAAAAAAAAAAAAAAAACTGAACGCTAGAGGGCATTACCTAATTTTTTTCCTAACTCGATCATTCTGTAGCATGTTGCTTTTGTAAACTATTATTATTGTAAAAAAATGTTTTTCAGTACATTTGTATTAATAAAGGAATTCGCTTTGGTACTTGGTATCGGTTCTGTGGCTTGTATTTCATCAACTCGAACCCCCATGTGGTCAATTCTTTCAACCCTAAGCTCTACCCTTTTTCTCATTCTTTGAAATAATTCCAGTTAATTACGTAAGATTAAAGAGATCAGTGTGTCAGCTGAATGAACCTGCAGAAAATAAACAAATCCTCTTTCTTCACACTTCATAAAGCACAAACACACGTTGAAACACACAGGTTCTGACTTACAGTCGGACACAAAGTGTGAATTATAGGAAGGAGTGATCAGGTTACACCAATTCAAAAACGAATTAAAATGAGAAATTATTCTTACTACACATAAATAGCCGGTGTAGCCCAAATACAGAATAACCACACTACATGCTACACCTTCTAATTTAAAATTTCTACAAGCATCAAATGTTTACCCCTTATTTTTCTTATCAACCCTGACACTTTTAACTTTTTTTAACCTTCTCTCCCCTCTTTTATTTCCCCACTGCCCCTCAGCTCATTCTTTCTCTGCCCCCCTTTTCTCTGCCCCCTCTTAGTCCCCAGCACCCTCACAGTGGCTCAGAAAGGGCTCCCAGCGAACAGCACTGGACTCTGTTCTCCACTGACCTGCATCTTTTGCATAACAGTTCTCTTGCAGGACCAAAACATCGTCATCCAAAAGTTTTATCATCATCGATGACCTTATCTTTTTTATTATTTCGAAATTAGATCTCTATGTGGATATGGCAGCATAATCTGTTCATCAAGCTAACCATTTATCTGTCTACTATCTGTCTTGCTGTCACTTTGTATGGGAGGAAATGAACATTATGGACCCTGTGGAGTTATGGACCTTTCAGCTGGTTCTGCTTTGCAAATGGATAGTTTGTGCAGGTGATGGTAAGAGTGTCATTATTTCTCTTATTTCTCTTTAGTGTCTTCATTTTCATAGTACCATCATGGATACACAGGTGTTTCTGTGGTGTTATTAAAGTTCATGTTATCTTATCATGTCATGTTAAGTCAAATTCATACATAATTTAATTTGTTTCAGATACACACTGGACATACACAGGTAGGAACACGGTTTAATCATTTCACAATGTTTGTCAAGAATGATGTTTTGAATTTGTTAAATTTCAAAAAGCTAAAGTGTTAAATTTAATCTTGCATAGTTCATAACAGTGACTGGTGTTCACGGTTGCTGAAGTATTTTGTCCCAGTCTTATAAAACAAGTACTGGTCATGACTGCAACAAATGCTAATAGGAATTTTGAATTTACTAACTGTGAATGAAGACAGTTGCATTTTATCAATACAGTTAGTACTCAGTACCAAATACAGGGTCTGCCCCAAACAGTAATTTTTACACAAAACATTGTCTTTTTTTGGTTATATATTGTCCTTGTTTTTGTTGTTACTGCCTCCCGGTGTGGTCTTCTCCGTTGTCCCATGTCACTGTGCTGTATGTTTAGCGTATTTTGTACCATGGTCCAGGAGAAACACAATTTCATTCTTTTCTGTGCATACGCACAAGGGCAGAATGACAGTAAAGTGAACCTCGAACCTTGTTTTTACCTATTCCCTTTACTCTCACCTTATACCCTATACATTACCTGCTATTATCATCTAGTCCCAGTTTTTATGTGGCCTAGGAAGGATTCCTTACCCCACCTTTGCACACTCTCTATGCCTCTACATCCTCCAGGCTTCTTGTTCCTCACAGTCTGTTGTGTGTTACTTGCAGTTGGCCAGTCGCCTATCCTGGCATCAGGGAAAGAGCCACACTGAAAGGGGACAGAAAGAAGGGGAACAGGGTGGGGTTGGGACCAAGCAAAAGAGACAGTGATAGAAAAGTAGATTTTCAGGTGAATGAGGAAAACTGGGGTAGAAAGAGATTGCTGAGCAACAGTGAAAACCACAACTTCGTCCACATGAGGTGATTTAACTCCAGTCTGTACAACTGAAGTGCTTAACACAGTTGTGCTTATAGACAAAAATGTCTATAGAAACTCACAAAAAGTGGCCATTGAAGGGCTTTCCTTTGTGCTAATGATCATACTAAAAATGTACTGTATTTATCATCATCCTGCAGGTAGCAGACACCTGTATCCAAAGATGGCTCACACTTTCAGTTGTGAACGCAGAGCAATGTCATGCACCTCTTGGTGATTTTGTATTGAATGAAAGTGCTGTAAGGGATCTAAACTGTGCAGATGCATTATTTTAAAACTTCATGTACTGTTAACCCAAAAAACCACACGGTAATGTGTATCACTGTGCTTGAAACTGTTCGCTTGCATTTGGGGTGGCATGCAAAAGTTAGAATAGGAGTGTGGGCGCCTTAGTGTTGTCAAGGGGATTTCCATGGCAACACAGAGCTATGGAACCTAGTTTTTTCTTTTTTGATGGATGGGGGCTGTGGGGAGAGCGAAGGTCTGGAGGGCTCCTCTTTATGGATGGACTCCTTTTTAATCCACACTTAGTGGGCCTGCGCACTGCCCGGCGTTGAGCAAACAGGGGCCACGTGAGGCGCTTAGAGAATGGACAGCTTGCATGCCCCAGTGAACAAAACACACACACAGTTATTCGGGTTACAGCCCAGTCATCTTACTGTGTTCTTTGTCGCATTAGGTATTTAATAACTAGGTGTACACTTTATTTTCTCTCTGAAATGACTATCATTCCCAATTCTGGCTTTACATTTATCATTATATATACACACATACATGGGGTAACATAAAAATATTTGAGTGCACCTGAGCAGCCCACATAGCATGAACACGTCATTATTTTGTACTCTTGCCACCTGTCACCCAGACACTTTATTCTCAGACCCTATTCTTTGTGTCAAATCCCCACTACTGAGCATCCATTCCATTGGTTTCTCCCTGTCCACACCTCCACCCGGCCTTTTCCGCTCCTCTTGCTGCCTGCTGTCCGATGGTGGGGTGGAGGGCAGCTGCTCCTGATCTCACAACAATGCGCCTCTTCAGACATGCATGACTGGGCAATGAGCTAATTCCCTCCGTGGAAGTGGACCCTTTCCCTTTGTCAGGGCCCTCCTTACAATCCTCCATTCCCTGTCCTTTCACTGTCTTTGTGTCACCCTCACATCTGTCTCTCTTGTGCTTTTCTTGCTTCTTCATGCACACACACACACACACACACACACACACACACACAGAGTGCACACAAATATGCACACATGAATGCTACCAGTCTGGTTTACTGCTGCTGGCAAGTCTGGAGCACTGTTACCTGTCTCCTCTACGTGCTGCTGTGTCCACTCCAGGCTCCACAGGCCAGTTGCGGTGGGCAGATGTCTTTCCTCACTGTGGGGGTGCAGAGCAGTCTCCCATCGATGTGGAAACTCCTCAAGTGCAGCATGACCCCTCCCTGCCTCCTGTGCAGCCACTGGGCTACAACCAGCCTGGGAACAAGCCTTTCACCCTCACCAACAATGGGCACACAGGTAGGAGACAAGAGACAGAGAAAGAGAAACATAGTGGTAAATCACACAAATACCATGTGAGTAAATTAACAGTTACACCTCAATAAAATATTTATTCCATCCCACAGTCCCAAGAGATGTGTTTGAGAGGGATGCAAACCACCTCTGGAGTGTGTGTGTGCCTGTGGTTACCTTCTAATGGACTGGCATCCCATCCAGGGTCCACCCTGCCTCATACTTGAGGTTTTTGTGGTAGACTCTGGACCACTGTCCTCCTGAATCAGACAGGAGGGTGCAGATGAGTGTATTAGCTGAATATACTGACGATTTCACTGTGAAACTCCCTGTTCAGGGGCTCTAAAGATGACTGTGAACTGAAAGTCTTTTTTTGTCTCATCTCCACTCAGTGGAAATGCGATTGCCAGGGTGGATGGGAGTGGTGGGGCTGCCCTGGAACTTCACCGCCGTGCAGCTTCATCTGCACTGGGGCAGCTCTGGGCCCGATGGGGGCAATCGCAGAGCAGGGGGCGAACACGCCATTGACGGGTACCGTGCGGCAGCTGAGGTGAGCGTGAAACACGGCGTCTCGTTGGCTGGATGCGCCAGATACGGCCGAGAACATCAGCAACACTGCATTGTACCACACTGAGACCCAGCAGCCGCACACCTGCCCCACCAGACTCGCATCATCAAAAACCTCCTCACTCGAGCAAACAGTCAATAAATCAAACTTTTTTACAGATCTTGTTCACGACAGACAAAATGTTGCCCCAAAGTGATTTACATGTGAGTCTCCGGTAAAAAAAAAAACGGAAATGCATACGTAAAGAACTGGAAATGATCCCGTGTTCACAGCTGGACTTCACTGCAGATCTTCACAACAATTCTGGCACGAGAAGAAACGCAAAATGTGACAAGTGTGGGCGTCCGCTGGGCTGTGTGCTTTTATTTATTTAGGTGGCACTTTCCTCCAGAGCAGCTTGCAGTGTTAAGCTGCAACTTGCCTGTAGAAGCTCCTTGCAGCAGTTAATCTATTTATACAGCTGGGTCGCTTTCTTACTGGAGGAATTGAGGGTAAGCACCTTGCTCTAGGGTACTACTGCAAGAGGTGGGGTTGTGACCTGTGACCTCCAAATTCAAAGGTGATAACCTGAACCACTGCGCCACCTGCTGCTGACCTGTAGATATAACGCCAGAGGTGAATATATACGAATCAAAAGGCTGTTTTCACTGGTTTGATTAGGTTGCTTGAATAGCCAACTAAGCAGCTAAAACACCTGGATTACTGACAGGTATCTGCAGGGGAGTTAGACTGAGAAGTCAGCAAACAACGTGATTCAATTAAGAGGTTTTAACTGCTGAAGTGAAATAAGAAATGAATTATGTTTTAAAGAGCCTGCAAGCATTTAAACTGTCAAAATATCAAACTGTAGTAGAGTATTTCTGATGTACATGTGGATACTTACAAAACACACAAACACACACACTTTTAACCTGTCGTTGCCAAAACATCGACACCAGCTGGTCCTGGTGCTCACCTTCCAGAAGAAGTTTTCCTGAGTTCTTGAGAGGATGCTGAACTTCCACGTGTGTGGAGATACAGGGCTCCGCAGACAGGGAGGTCAGCCAGTGGAGCAGGTGGAGATGGAGAGGAGAGGCAGGGAAGAAACAGAGAGAGAAACAGAAAGAAGGATGAGGGCTAAGCAGGAGAGAGCTCTAAACTCAACTGGTAAGAAGAAGGCAGGACACAGAGGTTGGAATGTGGGGAAAACGGGAATAGACAGATAAGAGAGAAGGCAGGGAAACAAAAGAAGAGCGAGGTTTGAAAGAGACATGGAGAAGGTTAAAGGTGCAGTACATGTACACCACGTAAGACGTTCTGCAGGGAAACACTACAAAGTAGTGCACGAACTGGGCCGGTACCGAGCAACCGATATGCACACCAGCGTGCCAGTACAAGCAGAACTGGTGCTTACTTTTCCACACAGGCTGAGAAGTTCCTAGGGAGGGAAAGATTAAACAAATGGGGGAGCAGGAAAAGGAAGTGGAGCTCGGAGCTGCTGAACGGTGGTCCTGGCCATCTGTTCTGTGCGTGGCGAGTGAAGAGACACACTGGCTGGCAGGACAGGAGAGGAGCTGGAGATGGAGAAGCGCATGAGAAAGAGAAAGAAAAAAAGTGGTGAGGTATTTGGAAATGAAAGTAGAAGAAAGTTTCACCTTTCATCACTTACAAATGAGCCTTTCTACACTCATTCTTTGGCCTTCTCCAGCACACACACACACACACACACACACACACACACACACACATTCTCTGACAGGCTAACCTTGATGATCCAGCATATTCCCGCCCCCCCGGCCATTCTATGCACATTTTGTGAACTGGGCAGGTTTCATTCAGAACTCAACAAGAGGGATATTCTGAAGATTAGGCCTCCACACACACTCCCAAATCACACGCACGCACACACACACACACACACACACACACACACACACACACACACACACACACCCCAACTTAACTTACCCACAATGCACAAATGGATTAACACACAGGCTCTTGTTCCCTTCAGCTCCATGTTGTCCACTATAACTCGGAGCTGTACCCCAACATCTCTGCAGCCCAGACTGAGCGGAACGGACTGGCTGTCCTGGGGGTCCTGATAGAGGTGCAGTCCTCATGTTTCCTCTGTAACCTCTACCTGACTGCCGTCTCTGCTGACACTCACACACTGCAGGTTTGCTCTCTGAGGCATCAGCCTAGCTGTTCACACCTGGACGTGACTTTTCTCACTTCCAGTCGACAGGCAGCTCCTCATTGTCCACCCCCCCCCTTCCCCAGCTTCTGCCACTTAGAACAGTTTTTAAGGCCGTTGACCTGAGGACTGGCACAGTGGATGTGAGGGACCCATTAAAGTGCTTTTGGATAAAGAGACTTGCTGTCTGATGCCTTTTTCCACCTCTGCCCACTACCGACCACACGTCACACAACCTGTTCAAGATGACGCTTTGCTGGCACCTTTCTCCACCTTCAAGTGTTTAGAACATTTAGCATTAAGTATTTTTATTGAGGTTTCCATCAAAATACTCTGCTTACAAAACACTGAAACATTGTTGTCTTTCTGCTTTATTATTTATGCCACAGTTTTTCTGTGTTTCTGTCATCTAGGCAGGTGATGAAACAAATCCTGCCTTTGGAAACTTCTTCAATTACCTGGGACGCATCAGACATAAAGGTGTGTTATGGTAAAAATGTCATCTATTCATTTCAGTCAAAGACTGTCAGTCAGTGTCTGTTTCTGTCAACCTGTGTGTGTGTGTGTGTGTGTGTGTGTGTGTGTGTGTGTGTGTGTGTGTGTGTGTGTGTGTGGAATAACTCATGCCTACTGAGATAGTGGTGAACTGGCCCCTGTGTTTCGCTTGCTATGTGGTTCTGTAGGACAGCAGGTGAACATCCCTGCCTTTGACGTGGGGTCTCTTCTTCCGAATGATCTCACACGTTTCTTCCGGTATAACGGTTCCCTGACGACACCACCCTGCTACCAGAGTGTGCTGTGGACTGTGTTCTCCCAGAAGGTCAAAGTGTCTCACACACAGGTGCGAAAGTGAGTTTTGGCCAAAACTTCTGTAACGTCCTTTGGATGGATTCACACCAGAAGCAGCATCTATCAACCATTCATTCATTATTCTTCAACGCTTTATCCTGGATTCACTGGGCACTAGACCATGCAACTACACCCTGGACTGGACACTGCACACACACACACACACACACACACACACACACACACACACACACACACACACACACACACACACACACNCTCCACTGTTCCCACACACACACACACACACACACACACACACACACACACACACACACACACACACACACACACACACACTCACACCCTCTATGTGCTCTATGCTCTATGAATTGCACTATGGGCAATTCAGAGTGACCCACTGTCCTGAAACACATGTCTTTGGACTGTGGATGGGAACTGGAAACTGGTGGAAATCTGCCAAGTCAGCGCAAGACAGCAACAAGCAACCTGGCAAAAACTAAATTAAAATTCCTCTGGCAACACACCACAAAAGTTCAAGTGTCTGTGTGTGAGCTTTGTGGTACTTGATACAGTATATTAATATATAATAATTTCTTCATCTACTCTTTCATATTCGATTACAGTAATTGTCATTGGATAAACAGATTAATAAATATGCTAAAATACTGTGTTATTGCCACATTGAACATGTCTATATTTGTGCAGGAATGTGGCATTTTTATATTATTTGCTCAGTAACATTAAATGGAAATATATGGGAAATTATGCCAGTACCTTGCATTACATTCTCTGCACGTGACAGGCAGTGTGTTAACACTGCAACTCTGTATTTGATCGTGTTGTCCTCCACCTGCTCGCTGCTGTCCCATCACACTCACCTGTCTTCTCTCTCGCCAGCTGAGGAAGCTGGAAACGGTGCTGCTCTCCAGCGGCCCAGAGGATGGCCACTCCGTCCCGCTGCGGGACAACTACCGCAAGCCCCAGGCGCTCAACAGGAGGGTAGTGCTCACCTCCTTCACACCAGGCCAGTGTTCCCACACACACACACACACACACACACACACACACACACACACTGTGGGAGACAGAAGCCCCGAGTGGATGAGTAGGTCTTCTGCAGGGCTAGAGCCAGACTGCCGAGTGCCATCTGAGGGTGTGTTTCATCTTGTGTGGCACTATGTCCCACTGTCACACTACCTGTCCCTGACGAATGACGTCTCATCTTCTTCCCTGTGATTTCCGATATTTGCTTTCTCAATGGCGTCTTTGAAACATCGACACATTATAGCTACATTTAACCAACGCTTTTGTCCAAAATGATTTTCAGTGTTAAGCTGTTTACCCCCCGATGCATCCAGATACTTTTTCCTGGAGCAACTTAGGATATTAAAGCAGGAGCTGGGCTCAAACATGCACCCCCTGTGGCCCCCTTTCTTCCATCCGGCAGAGTTTCATCACTGGCATTAAAACAAGTGTCGTGCAGTAAGAGGAATGGAAGCAGTTGAGAGGAAAGTAGGGGAGCAGAGAGGGGCAGAGAGAGGCAGGCAGGGTGAGTTTGTGGAGTCGCTTTGGAAACACTGCTCTCATTGTTGTCCTGCGCTGCACACAGCGCATGATGCCAAACCAGACCAAAGGAAAGGCAAGATGGACTGAAAGAATTAGAGCTAAAGGTGTGTTTGACAGCATTTTACTGCAGGACCGTCTGAACTGAGGTAGCAAACTATGGGAAGCAAAGAACGCGACAACATTTGAGAAAACACTATGCTGGTATTCAGAAGCTCATGAACATGTCAGCGCAGCAAGTTGCAAATGATTAGAACGTAATGCGCCTGTTGTCTTCTAATGTTTCTATTAACAATTGCAGATTCGTTCACAATTTACTCAGTGGGTAAGTCTGTCGCCAACCAGACCGTCCTCCTTGCCAATGTCTTTCCTGCTCGCGTCTCTCTTTATTACAGCATTTTTTGCTTGCCTGTCCTTCCTTACACTGTAGTATAATATGCCTTTACACCTCATTCCTCCTCTACTTGTACAGAGAAATAAAATGTCTACACACCCTTATTGACACTGCAGGTGTCAGTGAAGTAAAGACAGAAACGAAGACGAATCACGTCAGACGTTTTTCCGTCTTTAACGTGACCTCGCAAGCAACAAAATTCAAGAGGAAAAATGAGAGATCTTTATTAAGGCTAATAACTGACATTAAAAAGTCCACTTTATTAACACTTTATTTATTTAAAACCTTATTACAGCAGTAGCTCTTTGTGACATAAGTTGCTATCAACTTTGCAATTTTATCACACCCTTCCTTCCAAAACAACTTCCAGCTCCTTTGCATAGCAAAAGTCTGCAAGTTCAATGAGGGGGTGAAGACTTTTCATACGCCCTGTAACCACTGCTCTGCATCGTACCCTTGTGTCTCAACCATCTAATATGTCATTCTAAAGTTACACCACCGTGTTTGTAGAGCAACACGGATTACAATATTGTACAACAACCTAACTAATTCAGTTTTGTCGTCGCATGTGTCTCACTTCACGTTCAGTTGCCCTCTTCTGCAGAAAGGTGAACGCTGAAGTGTGTGGTGTTAGTGCTCTGGCAGGCAGTGTATGTCACACCGTTTACTTCACTAACACATCACTTCTGCTTCAGGAGAGCTGTGTGCCATGGTGGTTGGAGCACTGTGCGGATGTTTGGGTTTGGCAGCTGTCGTTCATTTTCTCGTCAAGACCATACGGTGAGTCTGTAAAGCAAAGGCGCACGGCAACACCTCGGCCCTCATTTCTGTCCTGGCAAGCGCAACATTTCTCCTGCTGTCAGCTGTCATCTGTGACAATTTCACATGTTCCAGGAACACCTGATCCACACTCTGTCCTTGGTACTTCATTCGTTCTCTCATTTACAAACGTGCCCCCTGCCTCTGTGCCACCTTCTCTACACGTTTCCCTCTAGATTCAAGTGAGTGTGAGACGATGATGATGGAACCAAGTTTATGACTGTAAGATAAATAAACCAATAGTCCCTCCCAGGTTTCTCTCTGCTGTACTAGATCATATTTTGATCATGTAGATGTGTGTGCAAACTGGTCATGTGACCATGTCTTTTGATCATGTGACAGCTCCACCTCTAGTTGGGATGTCCTGCCCACGATGAGACCGACTCCTTCACCCAGGTCACCCCAAATTGTTCCCCTGTTTTCATCACACCTGTCTGTCTGCATAGCAACAGCTAGTGTCACCCTGACAGGCTAATGTCTCACCTTCCTTTGGACATCATTACTGATGACAGTTCCCTCGCGGTAACTTTTCTAACACCTCTGTTCATGCAAACTGTTCCTCGAGAAATCTTTAAGTCTAACAGTTTTACCGAGTCGATGCAAACTGTCTTTAAGCCTCACATCCCCTGTTAATACTGTGTATAAAACTGCACACAGTGTGATTTAACAATTTATATGTATTTTTCCACTTTCACTGCCCCATATAAACACTTCATTTCTTTGTTTCTCACTTTGTCCAGTCAGTATGTGACATATTTGTCTAAACATTACACTTACTACATTAGTATTAAATTTCACAAATATCACACATTTGTTGCTGCTCACATGTATTTTATCCATGTTATTGTATCCAGTTGCACCTGGTATCCTATATTATATTATATTATATACATTGATACATTGAAGACTTTGCTGTTTTGAATGAAAAACCAACACCTGTGACACACTGGAGACCCACTTTTAAGTTATTAGTTGTTCTACCTACTATTAATTGCAGATCCAAGGAACTGAACCAGGAGCAAAAGCAAGATGTGGTTTTCAAGACGACCTGTGACCCGGAGAAAGAAGAGGCCCCTCCTCATTCAGAACCTTGAGCCCTTCGGATCCTTCTGACCAGAGCACCTCCTTCCCATTTGAGTGCATGGACTTTCCCCTCATCTGTCCATGTCCTTTATTGCTAGTGTGTTTTTTGACACTCCCCCCCCAGAGCCCTTACCAACACTTACCTGGTTTGTTCTGTGCTGTACCTCCCCAACGGCCCCCTGGTCCGCTGCAGACACCGGCAGCAAGGTGAAGCACATCATCGTCACCTGTGAGAAAGGGGAACCTCCCATGCCAGTCCTCTTTAAGGGAAAAGTATATGTCTATTTATATACTGCAGCATTTTAATAAACAAGTCCAAATTCCAGATCCTTCTCTGTTACCGTGTGTATTGACCACAAGCGCCCCAGACCTACATGTCCCTTAAATCAAGTGGCTCAGGGTCAACTGAGCTGTTAACAGATCAGATTTGAGTGTGAAGCTGATGCAGGGCTGCCATCTTCTGGGTAAATTTACGTTCACATTCATGGAATTTTTTTTCTCTGGCCTATAGACTCAACCTTAAGCAGACGATACAGAACACATCCAGCATATAGCCACAAGTTGTCAGAAGGAGTCAAGCAAGCTGCCTTTCTGTGCCAAAATGACCGTAAATGTTGCACAGTAGCCAGCTTCCAGGGAGCTCAGGTCACTCTGAGGAAGAGTTAAAGGCATTTTGCACTAAAGCCAAAAAAACACAACAGATCACATACATATACACACGTGTGCAGACAGCGACATGCAGTGGCACAAAGGTTCCCGACACAGACACACATAACAAAACAATGACCTGAGGTTTATAACCATGTAAAACCTGAACTGAAACTTACACAGGGGGATTCACATTGCACATCTCTCTCTCACACACACACACACACACACACACACACACACACACACACACACACACACACACACACAGCACACAAGCTGTCAGCCTCTCGTCACCTTAGGTAAGACTTGCTTCTTAATTTTCTTTTCAAAGCAAAAAAAAAACTGGTAAACATATTTGTTTTGGACAGCTGTGCAACATGCAGTAATAGAACCCACAGTGGTGTGAGTTACTGGAAAAATGAAAGACTATGTGCAGGTGCATCAGATTTGCTTCACAATTTGGTTCCCATTCATTTGCTACCGAATTAACCGCGGGTATGTGCTTTGCTCAACAGTGCTGCTACAGGACAGGGGTTTTGAACCTGCAGCCATGAGTCCAAAGCCAGCAGCTACATACCCCTCGGTGTAGCTGCAATAGCTACAGAGAGCAGGACCTGAACCTACAGTTTTTAGGCAAAAAGGCCAAATCCTCATCTAATCCGCGTTGTCACTTTGAGACGTGTAGCGTGTTTGTGCTCCTGAGTACTTCTGGAGTTTGGGGCTGGATGTCTGTCCTTTTGTGGCTTTAAATGGGTTTTTACTAGTTTTCCTGTTTCTGGATCTTATTGCTGGGGCAGCCATGTGTCCAGTATCACACACTCCTCCCTTTCGCCTGTTGGTTACCAACAACTCACTTCATCTTCATTCCAGTATCAAAGTGTTACCAGTTTCATATAGCTGTACAGTTATTATATTACAGTTTTTCTTCTTACGTATCAGCAGCTGCTTATATATGTAGTAATGAGACAGAGCTGAAAGGAGATGTGTGGAGATGTGCAAAGCTGTCAGCGACCGATGACGAAGGAAGCGATGCACATATAGTTTGTATGTTTTCGTTTGGCTTGTGTGGATTTCCTCCCGCAGTCCAAACATTTGTGTTTCAGGTGACCTGGTGATTCTCAGGGGCCATTAGTGTATACTAGTGTCACACTGTGCCGCTGTATGGAAGGCTGAATGACGGCAGTCAGATTTACTGTATCCACAGCGATCAGTTGCCTTGGATGAACGAGTCAGTTTCATACTAAAAGTTGTGTTTTGCTCTGAAGAAAAGCTGCTGCCAAGTCAATAAAAGTGTGCAAAGGGTTTCAGCAGCTTATTGCCAGCTGTGTCTTTTTTTTCTTTCTGCAAGTTTGCCTGACAAGATGATATCCACTCTTCTCCAAGTGCTTCCCTTTGTCCTCCTTTGCACTGATGCAGACCACAACCCACAACCCTGCATGCCCACGAACTATACAAGTGGCCACAAGACCTTCCTTGAGAGGCATGTTGTGAAGAGCAGCCCTGAGACACTGGACACTGGCGTGTGGGAAGAGTTCCTGCGCAACCGCAGCTTCTGCCACCGCCCCACGCAGTCCTTCCTGCCATACACCGAGAAGGAAGGCATCGATGCCGTGTGCTCGCTGGCTGGAGGGAAGCTCCACACGGGCAACCTGTGCATCAGCAAAAAGCCCTTCTCCTTCATCACGGTGAGGACCGGTGGGAACAAGTCTGGCGGCTGCACCATCAGCCATGTGGATCGCGAGGCAAAGCACATCATCCTGGCCTGTGAAACAATAAAGGACGCCTGTGTGCCGGTCCACTTTCAAGGCAACCCGGATGGACAGGAGCCACAGGAGGACGCCCCGGATTGCCGGGGTCCCCCTCCTGCATCCGGCGCGGCGCTGAAGTCAGCAGACAGCATCAAAACGCTCTGTTTTTTACTCGCTTCTCTGCTCCTCTGCTGACTCTGCAGCTTAACTGCCAAAACTGCAGCAAATAATCACAAAAATATTTTTGTCACGAATTAACATTGCTCTGTATGTGTGTTACACTTTACAGGGACATTTCTTTGTCAGTGTTAAGAGCTACAGCAAAGTTGCTAATAATAACCAAGTGTGTGAACCATGTTGAAGGCCCATCGCCATCCAGGTGCCCTTCAGACGACAAGCAGCTGTTTATAGGGGCAGCAGCTGCTTTATGAATGAAGGAACTGCGTCTCTGAGCTATGCGCTCCTCTCTCTTGTATAACAGTGTCTTTAACTGCTCTGCTCAGTAAAGGTTTTGCTGCATGAATACATCAAATAAAAAAGTTAAGGCAAAAATGAAAGGAAAATGGCCTTGACAGCCACTGGGCACCAGGGGGGGTAGTTGTGTGATAGTCTGGCCCTAAACACAAATGTCATCTGCTGGACTTCTCTGCCTGCTGGCTTGACATCCACACCCTGTCTGGTGAGTGTGACTTACTGGGGACATTAAACCTGACGGGGGTTTCAGCCAAAAGCCTCAAGCTCTGCTCTCACCTTCCAGAAGCTGTGACTGAAGCAGTTTCACTGTAAAAGGGAAGTTTAGCCGCAGGGAACATTCGAGTCACCGTGTGGTCTGCTGAGACACGTAGGAAGCCCCCTTTGTTCTACCAGCTGAGTTCTGCTGCTATATTTTGTGACCTCTAGCTAGCAGAAGATGGCTGACAGGGACGCCACGGGCTCTGAGCTGCGTTACCATGAGGAGAGAGAGGGGGCCGTTCGAGCCGCATTGATCTTCCCACACCAGTAAACTGAGAAAACAGTGATCAAGCAAAGCAATGAAGAAAAACAGAACAGGTACTGAATCAGATTTTATGTCAGTGGTTCCACTTCAAGCTGTTAAGGTGCCAGAGTCAAAGTGCACAGATTTTTTTTTTTTTTTTTTTAAAAAAGAACAGATGACAAGAGAACACACATTGTGATCAACTTGATGGACTGGTTCCAGTTTTTTGGAAAGTAAAACTGCAGGGGCTGATACTCCTGCACCTGTCCCCTGGGGGCAAGGTGGGTGGGGGGGCGCAAACCACAAGCACAGCCGAGTTGCACCACAACTGACCGCAGAGCACATCGCCAATCCTGTTCTTCCTGCAGCTCACCGCTGGGTGAAGCATTTGCTTGAGATTCTTTTCTTGGGGGGGGGCTCCACCCCCTTCCACCCCCCCCCAACCCTGCCAGGTTCAAAAGAACTTGGGGGTTTTAGGCGTGCGGCCTGTGGAACACGTGTGCTCAAGTAAATCGCCCTTCCTCCATGGGCTGTGGTTTCTGCTAGTCCCCCCCTTTTTCCTTACACTTCCCCGTGAACCCCCCCACCCCCACCCCCTTAACTCCCTCTCCATGTTGTCCTATTGTACTGCTGGGTACCAGTAAGTTCCCCCTCCTCTCGCACTCCCCAAATCGACATGTCTGCCCTGTCCAGGCTGCACGCTGCCGTGCAAAGACAATGTTCACACAGCCCGCTCCCAGAGTCCGCGGGTCAGTTCTCTCAGGCCTTTCCAGGCTGTTGGTGTGAAGAACCCTTTCTGCTTCCAGGGCCCCATAGCCGGAGACGTTCAGAGGCCGTCTGAGGACCAGGCGGCCCCCGGCAGTACAAAGGACCGGCACGTAGCTCCCTGTGCCACCAAGCCAGCTGCAGAGACCCCTACGAGCCAGACCAGGCAGTACCGCGGTGCAGTCGCCTGGCGCGACCACAAGAATGTAATCAGAAGCAAACATGCATGAGCTCGGGAAGAGGAACAGCGAGGAACTATCATTCACACAGAAGCAGTGGAAAAAAGGTTAAATGAGAAGAAGAGAATGGGTGAAGAGTGAAAAACTGCTGGGGTGGAGAGGTGAAGTGAGGGCCAGAAAGAGGTGGAGGGAGGTGGTTCTGGTAGTAGGCGCTTGGGGGGGGTCAATAATAAAATGGGCTGCACTTTTATTGAACTTTTCGGGCAAAAAAATCACAGTGAAAATAATACGTCCACAAAGCATGGTGAAAGCATGGGAAAACGCGTTTATTTTCCTTCTCAGTCCTTCTCTGCTCCTCGTCTCGCTTTTGCTCCCCTCGCTCTTCCTCCTGCTGAGCTCTCGTCGCTTCTCATTTTCGCCGCGCCGATTTCCTTTCTTTCTCTCTTCCACTCCTTTTCTTGATTCCCTTCGCCCTCGGTTGGCCTCCGACTCGCACACTTCTGAGATCTGCTCCACAACCAAACGTCCTTTCCTGCCCTTGCTTTCTCCGTGTCTTTTGCCCCCCTTCTCTGTGAATCTGCTCTGTTTCTTTCCTTCTGTTCTCCTCCTCTGACCTGCTGCTTTTCTCCACAGGTCCTGTTCTGCCCAGGGAGCCTCATTACAAATAGTCCTGATAATGGGGACCATGAACAGAGGTGGGGGTGGGGGGGGTAGGCAGAGGCCATATTGAAAGAATAAAAAAGGGGCCAAATTAGACTAATAAAAGAGTCTGGACAAATCTGCCAGCACATCTGCGGAGCAAGAGAGGGGAAATATCGAAATACACACCGAACACATGGTTACACACATAGCAAACAGTGTAGCGAGAGCATTATGGCACCTGTATTGTGGAGGAACTCGTTTTAACCTAAAAAACAACAAATGATCTCACAACTATAATTACCATTATTACATTTTAAAAAAAGCTAATGAACCTAATTTAAAGTTTCTGCTTTCAGACATTCGTGACATTAAATAGGTAAATGACAGCAGGTTAACAACAGCAATAATAACAATAATAATAATAATAAGAAGAAGAAGAAGTTTTTCCATTTGGAAAAATGGATGTGTTGGTTAAGTCCCGCTAACTTCAGCGTCACTCAATATGTAATTCCTGCAAGCTGAGGGAAAATAAGCAAGCAGCAAATGTTTGGCAGCCTTTGGGTAAAAAACAACAACCTCCACCCTGTCCTCACACCACCTGGTCAACTGCTCATTTTTGGGGGGTGACCGTGACACTCATCTGGACCCCTCTCACACCTTCTGTACCACTGCAGATGCTGCACACTGCGTGTTTGTCCACACACACACACACACACACACACACACACACACACACACACACACACACGCAAAGTACTGGCGTGATCACACAATGGCCTGGGCGTAAGACCGTGTGCAGTATGACTATCAGTAGTACCTTCTGCTCCGTTTCCTGCTCTTTGTCCTCCTCTTTCTTCCAGGCTGCTCAATCCTGCCATCCTGGTCCCTAATGAAACACATATGGACGGCATCCTTGCCAAAAAACAAACTCCACAAGAATGACTAACTATTTCTTCCATGTTGTCAAGAGCGAAGGAGGCACTTGGGCGTCTGGACCTGTGTGACTATCAGAACCAGTTCTGCAGCCATGCAGTCATCTATATGTAACCTAAAATTCTCTCTCTCACAGCTTCTGAAGTGATAGGCTGTGACCAAAGTTAAGCACAGATGCAGAAAGGAAAAGGCATGAAAGCATGTAATGCTCTTATGGGGTCTCTGTAGGAAGCCAGGCAGCTATAATTGATGACAAAACCAAATTTGAATTCAACGCAATCATGTGTTTTCACATCTGCCTCTGACATTGTTTACGGAACAGGAAATATGGATTATAAGTTTGGTTATCGGGAGATTGTTTGAGAGATAATGATGTTGTTGGTGTTGAGAAATTTGAATGGGCAGATTACAGATGTGAAGGAAGCAAGAGGGAGAAGTGAGAGGAGATGAGTGCAGGAAAGAAGGTGGGTAGAGAGGAAGAGGAGATGGAAAAAGAGGAAGAAAAGAGAAGAACAAGATGGAAAAAATGAAATTGCAGGAAAGGAGAGACTGAGACGAAAAGAAATCAGAAAGGAGGGAAAGAAACATTCATTTGTGCTGCTCTTTGCTTCCCTCGTTTTTATCCCTTCCTCCACTCTGCTGTGTTCTGCTCCCCTGGGCGTGGAGAACGCAGAGCGAGGGGAACGCAGAGGTCAGGCGTCCCTGGGCTATCGACTCAAATTCACAGTGATTCGTTGACGTAAGCCCTTAAAATGTGATGGAAGAACCCGTACATTCCCCAGTGGTGTGTGTGTGTGTGTGTGTGTGTGTGTGTGTGTGTGTGTGTGTGTGAGTGTGTGTGGGGGGGTGCCAACACATGCTTGAATGCACCAGTGTTAACATGTACAAACTTGCACATGTGTGTGTATGTGTGCGGCTGTGGAACACAGTGTGAGTCGCAGTGGGGCTGAGCTGACTTGCACTTGGCAGCAGAGAAAGGGGGAGGGCAGCTGTGGGGGGCAGTAGGGAGAGGAAGGGGACACTTGGCAATGAGGCAGTAAATATGTCTGCATGCTCAGAAAGAAGGATTGTGGTCTCACTTTACATCTCCCGTTTATTCCCTTCAGCACGTTTGCATCTCTGCTGTTTTTTGAATGCCCTTCATTCTGGTTCCCTCCCTTCTTCCTTCGTTCTCACAACACTCGACTGCATCTTAAGGACAACGCTGTCAAAAATTTTTCAAGTTGCGGCCAGCGACTCCCCGACTTACTTTCCCCCCTCTGCGGTCTCCGTTCTCTCATGAATGTGCTGAAGGAATGTGCCACACGGGGACAAAGGAGAACAAAAGAGTCAGGGGAGGGTGGAGGCTAAGGGGGGAGTGAGGGCAATAGATATGGAGATGGGGGAGAGTGGGGGTGGAAAATTGTACTGGGGGAATGTGTGCTTTAATGTGTTTGTTTTACACTTAAAATGACAGCCACTATTTTATGAGCTTGAAATATTAAGCTGTAATGATACACTTCAGCGGGCTCTGATCTCCCATCCCATATTCCATTACAGAGCATCAGTGCTTATGTCTCATTCCCACTGTAAACCAGCACAGTGAGTCATTATATTTGTCGCCACACTTTGCCTGTAACAATGTCTTCAGTGTGATGCTCCGTTCATTTTTTTTAGTAACGTGGTCGTGTGAAACATGTTGGTGCGTCGCAGACAATGAGCCTTTTCAAAAGCTGAGACATGACTCTGTGAAACTGTAGTACACAGTATACCTGGTACCTGTCTGAGGTTCACCTTCATGCTTGCCGCGCCTGTGAGGTGCAGACAGCTTGTGGAAGCACGGATCTGCTGCGCATTAGCTGTGGGGCTTCCAGAGCTGAGCGCTGTGGGAACACTTTGTGGGCTTTTTGGATGCTGAGAGGGGGGTCCAGGACACTCGCCGACGGCTCAGTGCAGCTGTCTCGACAATGAAGATGTGTGAGGTTATAAGAGGCAAGCGGAAGGGGTTATCTGGAGGGTGCCGGTGTCGCACTGAGCGCAGTCAATGAATGCAGGCGAAGCTCAGAGCACATTGGAGACATGAGGGCAAGAAATGAAAGAGACAAGGAAGAAGAGATTGCGGTCCTGATAGGAGGAGCTCATAACTGGCACCGGTTGTTGTGCCAACAGGAACCTGTGAAGACACGCAACGCTTTGGCACTGGCTGGTCGGGCTGAGTGTGGGGGTGTATTTTGCATATTTATGGGGAGTTTAGGCACTTAACATCAAAACAGGTGAACTTTTTTTACATCACACGAACCATACAGTACTTTGGCACGTACTGGTGTGAGGGTAAAATTATTGAAGGTTTTCGCTAATGCCGCTCAATTGCTATCAGTTGGTTTGGACATAAAATAACTTTTAGTACGGCTGTGAACTGAAGAAAATTCATCTGATTGTTTCATCAGCTGTAATTTGCCTTTCAATGAATACATGTGTATGTTATATATCTTTATATTTATACACACATATATGCGTCAATTATAATAATCCACTTCATTGCAGTCGCTGAGATGTGAAGCTACAACCGGGAAGGGAAGCCAGTCCATCTCAGGATGCCCCCCCCGCCCACACACACAGATACACACACTGTGGATGATTTATCCAACCATCCATTACCATTAACCACTTTATCCTAGTCAGGGTCGCGCTCTATGGGCAGTTTAGAGTGACCGATTAACCTGAAACACATCTTTTGACTCACACAGATGTGCAAACTCCACACAGACTGAGACTGAGTTCCAGCCCACGCCTAAACATGCATCACCCATCTATATACATATACTTACATATAATACATACATACATATATAAATCGGTAACGTATATGGCAGTCACTTTACCAATATTTACCAAATTTGTATAAGTGTGTTCTGCTCGCCTTTGTTCAGCTAGTGTAGCTGTGGTGGCTTTGGTAGCACCACATTCATCCAGGGCGCAGTGTCACGAAGAACATCCATCAAAGTTCAATAATTAACATTCCCATTGTCTGCTCACCATCCATCATCATCTCCCTGCTCTGTCCCTCATTTCTACCTTTTTTTTACATTTCTATCCTGGGCCTCTGTCTGGTCACCACTGCCCTCTCCTTTTTCCCAGAGGGTTGTCCCACCTCCATCCCACCACCCACCCACACCCACACCCACACCCACACCCACCCACCCACACACACACACACACACACACACACACACACACACACACACACACACACACCCCATTCACCTCCCTACCTCTTGGCCTTTTTATTTTCTCCATTTTTCAACTTAACTGGCGTTGTTCTAAATAACCTTCGGTTCCCTTTGCCTCTCAGAGCTGACGATGGATCTGAAGTCCTAAATCACCACAAAATTCCCGATATGAGTCTGGCAAAATAATGTCAGTTTGTCCCTATTTGTATTTTATCGGCACTGCAGTAATATTTAAGAAAACCATCCAAAAACGAACATGCCGTAGGTGCACTTTTTTCTTTCTGATCTTTCGTACATTTCAACTCACCTTCAGAGTTTCATCTAAAACGTTAGTAACATGTTGATTCTGTTTAATATTAAACCCCAGCAGGCCACATAAGCGAACGTAGGCGGGTGCGGTCGGTTCTATTGTTCCAAGTCGACACTTTTAAACCAAAAGTGAGAGGGATCAGTGGGCGTGTCCAGAACGCACGTGCTGAGCCGAGGGCGAGGCGCTTGTCACAAGGACGGGGAGCGCTTCGTTTTGATTGGGGCACACGAGAAAGGGGCGGGCATAGTGTTTGTGGGCGTGGCTCCAGAGGTCCAAATTAATGGCCAGTGTCGCTTTACGTCTCATTCAAAGTGCCGCCACTTGTAGCACGGTGACAGACGGCCGAGATAAAGATCACTCTGCTTAGAAAGACTCGAGTAAAAGTGGCCATAAAGCGGCTGACAGCCGTAGCGAAACGCTGGAGGCTTAAGAGGAGCTGGAAAGGAGAAAGAGGCGAAAGTAACGGAACGCGGAGAAAAGGCGCAGCGACAGTTCACGACAAGGCAAGAGATCAGCTTAGGGTAGCTGTGTCAAAGTTTAAAAAGTTATTTGAAAACTAAACCTTCCTTTCCTCTGCAGCCACACATTAGCCGGGGTTTTTAAGCCTTGCGAAAAATGGACCGCAAGATCTCTGATTTTTCTGGAACCTGGAAAATGAAAAGTTCGGAGAACTTCGAGGAGCTGCTCAAAGCCTTGGGTTAGTAATGATGGTCACGACCTTCAGCAAATGCACTTCAGAATGAATCTTTACACCTAAATTGTTCCCCCACCCAATTATCAAATGCACGTTCCCAGGACGGCGTATACATTTCTCAAGTTGTACTTAACTGCATGAGCGGCGACTGGGGGGGTATGCGGGGGGTCTTCATCTTTCAGGTCAGCATGAGATCAGCTAATCACTGTGAATAAATGCGGCTGCACCGGTAGCCCAGACCTGACCTAACCTGAGAGTAAAACCCGACATTGACGCAAAAACGGGAGGAAGCGACGCGCGAAAGGCGCACAAGTGCTGGCGGCTGTTGGGACTTTACCGCGTGCGTGTGAACGACGCCTTTTCAGGCGCTTCATCCAGGTGACCCCCCCGCAGCTGTGCACCAGCAGCTGGAGGACTGAGCGGACCCGCGGCGGGTCATGCGACAGGGTGTGTACGGCACGTCGCCGTCTCGCGCGCGATTCCGTCCATATTGTTTAAAATCTTCCGAAATGCCGCGAACGGTCTGTGTTCCTGCTGCTGTAGCTGAGCTCCATGCCTGACGCTCCAATTACCATAAATATTCCGCTTCATATACCCCCTCATTACACTCATTAGGAGGGGGGGGATCAAAGGAAGGAGACAGATGAAGAGATGAAAGCAGGTATGGAGGGGCTGACCTGTGAAAAGGCTTGGGGGGTGGGGGGGCACTATGGTGATGCCTGGCCAGCTTGGGCGTGTAAGTGTGACTGTGTCTGGAGGGGAGGGGGGGAGGGGGGCAGGGACACACACATGAACCCCGAAACAGAGCAAGGAACTGTATGCGTGGAATGTGGCCACACCACAGACGAGCCGGGAAAGACAAACCGGACTGTGTTTGTTGCCTATAATGTTTATATTATACTTTGCATGTGCTGGGACTGCTGGTTTCCATGGCGAAAAGCAGGTACGAGCGTGCAAACGCACTGCGCCACAAACACACTCCTGCACACGCTCTGCGCGAGGACGCGCGATGCTCCAGGCGTTTGTGGCCAGATTTGTATCTCTAAGTGCTTTGTTGGGGCCCCTCTGGCTTTCATTAAGAAGACGGGGTGCAGCTGGACACAACCTGTTACCACCCCCTATCCCCATCCCAAATACTTCCTCTGACCTTGCCCTTTTGCCACTGACCCCGACCGTCCGTGTGTGTGTGTGTGTGTGTGTGTGTGTGTGTGGCCCTTCTTTTCCCGAGGCCCGCGGGCCACAGTGGGGCCTGACCCCCAACACACCAAATGACAGTGTAACTCAAGTATTCTCTCTTGTGCAACAGCGTGTTCGAACTGCTTCATCCCACGCTGTGCAATAGACCAGCACCGAAGATATTAGACAAGTAGGTTTTTTTCCTTTCTAAACATCACAAAGAGAATTTGCACTTTGCGCGAATGCAGCAGTTGGTCGTTCCTGTATGTCCCCCAGCTCGTGTCATAAAAACTCAGCATGTGTATATATTTACACACGGTGACAGGTGGGAATGCATGAGAAGTGTGAAACTCAATTCGCCACAGGAACACACACCACCGGACCCACTCACAGCGTCCTCCCCCTTCTTATTTCTCTCTGGCCAGGCTCCCTCCTTTGGAGACCCCTTTTTTCACTCCTCTCCACCAGTTCCCTGTCCTTCCCTCCCAATTCCTCCTGCTCTCCACTTCCTGACAGGAAAGTGTTATGGATTACCAAGCCCCCTGGGGCATCTCAGATAACTTCCCCCTCTCCGCAGTGCACGTTAATATGGCTGCGTGCCGTTCCGTCGACTCACACACGCCCTCAAAACACACAAATAAACAAATGCTGTGACCCATAGAGACAGCCAGCCACACTCAGGGTAGCTGTGTGAGGAGGCCTTGGAACACTGAGTCAGGCTGCCTGGCCTGGCAACCTTCAGAGCAGCGACACCTTTCCTGGCCCTGCGGGGCCGGTAGTAGATCCGTCAGCCTGGGTTAGCAGGGAGCCGCATGAGCACAGGTAAGAACCTGCGTGCCAACAGCTCCTGCTTCAGCCCTGCTCCCTACTTTTGAGCTACAGCAGTGTCAGCGAAGTGGAGGTTTGGTGATGACAAAAATCATGAACGGACTTCCAGCCTCAGTGCCACCAATCCCACATTTAAAAGTAATTTTCTAATAACTCGGTTCTTTATTGCAAATTACGTGCCAGCTGTGTGAAGCCTTTGTTTTCTGCTCCCCAGGTGTGAACGTGATGCTGAGAAAAATTGCCGTGGCAGCTGCTTCCAAGCCGTTGGTCGAGATCACCCAGGATGGGGAGACCTTGTCCATCCGCACCTCAACTTCGGTTCGAACCACCCACATCACCTTTACCGTTGGGCAGTCATTCAGCGAGACCACCGTGGACGGACGTCCATGCACAGTGGGTATCTTCTCCTCTGTCCCGTTCCTCTCCTGTCTGGGAAAATGCCTGGTTGCCTGCAATTCTCCATAGATAATCTCTGTGCCCAAATGTGTTAAATCCAGATATATTCCCCTAAAAAGCCATTTTGTTTTCCTTGCACACTGTAGATCATGTGATGCAGCGCAGGGCCTTGGTCCCCCTGGCGGCTCTTCTGCACCCTCTTTTCCTTCCTCTGCTGTCTTCTCTCCATTCGATCTTTTCCCCTTTCTCCTGTTCTCCGTCAGTCAGTATGACCCCTGTTGGTCCAGTGGTCTCCTCTCACTTGGCCCACCGCCTTTTCTCTCCAGAACCCCGTTTCCATTCTTGGTTGCCCTGTCATGTCTTTCTTTGCACAGTGCAGCATGAGCCTCTTGCCATGTTTTATGCGTGAATCTGAGAATCGAATTCCTCTTTGCGCGCAGCGGCGCACACCATGGAGATGATAGTACAGCGAAATGAGTCGAGACCAAGTGCGGGCCATGGGAATTAGCTGGACAGCAAGCAGATGGAGGACAGCGGACATTAAGACCTGAGAGTCTCGCTCTGTCTCGCAGGCGGGTGTAAACGTGCCCGACCTTGGAGCAGAGACAGCGTCTGTTTGCTGCTTGAATGGCTTCACTCTCAGACGCCATCCCTGTGTGGGCTGTTAACGTCCAGCTGTCCTAAGACAATATTTGCACATCTTGTTCAGCTCTGCTGCCTCCTCAGCCAATTGGGCGAGTTTTGCTATCGGATCACCCTGATCAACACTCACCTCCCCGCCTTTCCTTTCCCCCATTTAGAGTTTTCCCAAATGGGAGACGGAGAGTAAAATCAGCTGTGAGCAGACCCTGCAGAAGGGAGAGGGCCCCAAGACCTCGTGGACTCGCGAGATGACCAACGATGGCGAGCTCATCCTGGTATGACTTTTCTCTTTGTTCGCCATCTGCCGCAACCCAGACTTTCCGGAGAAATCCCTTCTGAGAGCATCACTCTCTCAGTCATCAAAGCACAGAACAAACCTGCCCCCAAAACTCGGTCATCGGTGTCATTAGCGAATGACTCTTGACCTGTGTGTGCAAAGCCGCCGTGCAGTTTTCGGCCTTCCTTTGCAGACAGAAAGGAAACAGCGCCCGCGTGTGGAATTTCAGCTCTGTGTTCTTGCATTTCAGACAATGACTGCGGACGATGTGGTCTGCACCCGGGTCTACGTGCGACAGTGAAGACGGACGCTCCGCTCCGTGGCTCAGTCCTCGTCACCGTGTCCTTTTCTCCTCTGTTTTCAGCCCACTGTGGATGGCTGCCAGCCGTGAGGATGTTTTGTGTATAACCTTGTCTGGGGTTCCTCAGCGTGTCAGTGTTTTCGTACGTTTCCGTGATTCTCCTGTCTCTCAGCACGTGCTGCTTTGCGGTCAGGCCTCAAGCCGAGAACCGGCCGTTCACCAGCCGTTCGCCAGCCTTTCCCGCTCTACCCCGCGTCTCTCTTTGCTTTCCTCTTTAAAGATCTATATTTATTTTGCTAGTGTCTTTCTACTGTGTGTCTTTTATACAAAATGTGGTGTTAGAAAATAACAATTGACGTGGAGAAACAATAAAGCCTGATGTTCCGGCATCAACTTGTGATTCATTTGTGTATTTATTTACTCTTTTAAAGCTGTCCATTAAAAAAACACACAAAGGAAGGAGATTTCAAAACACAGTTGCTGACATTAAATCGGGTCCAGTTATTAACGCTGAATGTTTATTTAAGACCATAAAGAAAAGGGCAGACAGAAGATATGCAGTAAGAGGTGAGGGGTCGCAAGAGTACAATTGTTAACCCAAGTCAGACTGCTGTCAGTCACGTGTTGCTCAGATGCGCCCAGACTCTTCGCCACACGTCCTATTTTGGGTCTTCTCTCGGCTGTCTGCCGCTAGAATAACTAGTCCGCCTTTCTGCTGCACCGTCCCCCTCTCCTTCTGCCCCATCGCGTTCCCGTCGACTTGGCCTGCTTTCCTCATCTCTCCGTCCACCTTTTCTCCCCTTTCCTGTCCTTCTGGGACGGCAGCAGATGCAGCTCAGACTGTCTGCTTTGCATCAGCGTCTCAGACACTTTCCACGACAGCTGTACTGCTCTAAAAAATTCCCCGCGGCCTATATGCTGCGTTTTTACTTTCCATTATGTTTTCTTTTCAAACTCTAAGCGTCAGCAAAGTATCCTGTTACACGATAGATATAGATTTCAAGATAAATCGTAGTTCTTCCTGTGGTTTTTCCACAGAAAATTGAGTGTTTATTTATTTATTTGTTTTTTTAAATTCGTGCTGTTTTAGATTTGCGTGCCTCAGACATACTCGCGTGTGCGTGTTGCTATGGTAACCGCTGCAGAAGTTACGGGGTGACGGGGACTGGGTTCGGTTTGGCAGCAAGTCACCGTGGCCGACAGGGATCGAGTACCTACAGAGTTGAGGCATAAATGAAAAAGCGGGTGTCCAGCGAGGGCCGGGGGTACAGGAACAGGTGGGCGGGTTCAGGCAGGCAGGAAATGCCAATGGGATTACAGGGTGTTTATGATTGACAGCAGATGTGCTTAACAAGGAGCAGGATCGATGGGAGTGGATGTGTAGGTGGGCTGCAAACCGAGAAGGAAACAGAGGTCATGGTCTGACACGCAGACACTTGATCTGTACGCCGTCATGAAGACTTTGCCATGAAAAAGAAGTTTAAAAAAAGAGAGAAAAAAAGACGTCAGGGAGACCATTAGAAAAGAATTCAAGAAACAGTCGCATTCCATCTTTTAACCCTCCAGCTGTACTTAGTTATAATGTGACCCCAGTAAAAGTACCCCAGTAAAACAGGTAAATAACTCCCTCTCCTTCAGCGTTTATAGCCCCCCGGGGCAGTTAAATGCAGCTGTCACCCCTCTGAGAAAAGAACTAAACAAAGTAAAATGAATTTGCTCACATACCACAGTAGACAAACGCAGTCTGGTTACCTTCTCGCCTTCATTCCACACTGAGCAGCTACACACACTTCTGAGCACCTCACACCTACACACAGCTCTGTAAAGGTATATAAAATGTGTATGTTATATATGCATGGTGTGTACATGTAAATCTTTTTAAAACAACATAAATGTATACAAAAAAGATTTTTGTGCCGAATCAAAAGCGTCCCCCTAAGTGGCTGAATGCCGGACGCCGCGCTGTATAAACATCCCGTTCTGCTGACGTTTGGTCAAGATCAGTAACACAGCAGCAGATCAATTATGTCATTCATTTCAGCAAAGCTCTGCATTCACTACCACGAAAAAACAGTCAGACTTCTGAACTGATCAGAACCTCAACAAAAAGGCACTTCTGTCCCACAGAGCTGGCTGGGCTGTGGGGGGGGGGGGGTTTNCCACGAAAAAACAGTCAGACTTCTGAACTGATCAGAACCTCAACAAAAAGGCACTTCTGTCCCACAGAGCTGGCTGGGCTGGGGGGGGGGGGGGGGGTTGTCACGGGGTCAAGTTCACCTCAAGGCAGACTGGAAACTCCCAAAGATGACTCAAGTGGGGCCTGGCAGCAACCGGCCGAGAGCCACACACACACACACACACACACACACACACACACACACACTGACACTGACACACACACACACACACACACACACGCTGACACTGACACACATGCACTGCCTCGCTCTCTCACACACTCAGGTCACACATCCACGGTTCCTGTCATCATAATCTGCTCCATAAACATCTGCAGTAACAAAGCAGAATGAATCCAATGAACAAACATGGAACATTTTGTAGAGCTGCTGGTCAAACTACGTGTTTCACTTGAACACACTGGACATCTGGAATTGACCTCCTCCTCACATGTGCCCTGTGCTCAGAAATGTCTGGCTTGTGCAGGTCACGATGAGCAGATGGGTGTGATTAATGTCACTGTGTGTGTCGGAGTGACAAGGGACTCGCTGCCTTGGGGATCACGGCACACGAGCAGATCTAGATTCACACTGGTCAGTTTCCTGCAGCACCATGAGCTCTGAGCTCAGTTCCCGTGTTCTGGTGAAGTCAGCTCATTCCACCCGCAGTGATGTCATGGTTGTGTGTCGCTTGATCGGCTGTGGAATGCTGTGGTTTGTGAGCGGGACCCACGTATGGCAGATATGCTGAGAAACCACTGGACTGGCAGTTGGCGCTCTAACTCATTTGCAGGATTTTGGCACATCCACCTTTGCGCGCGCACGCGCGCGCACACACACACATACACACACACACACACACACACACTCATGCAAACTTCACACAGACTTTACTCACACCTCAGCAGACTGGGTGCTGTGAGACAGCAGCACTTATATCCACGCTGCTGGTCCTCTCAACTGCACAATCTGTCAGAAAACTCCCAAATAGAATCACGTTCAGGATTGAGCAGCACAAACAATGATTACTGTCAAATCTGGACTGAAAATCAGCTCAGAGCTCAGGAAAGTCAGGAGGAGGCGGCAGAGTGAGATGGGAACTGCAGATTGATAATGTTGACGCTCGCGTTGCCAAAACCCCACCCCAGGCAAGAAAAACAAGTGGAGGGAGAAGGGAGAGACACAAGGTGGTGCCTTGTTTTCTGCTCCTTGAGGAAGACATGGTTTGATTTGGACAGAACGTACGATAATGGCCTCTTTCTAAAGTTCCTTTGGTGAACAGTGTCTATTTGCAAATTACCTTTAGTTTTACCATAGCCCCCCTCAGACTGCTGGGATTGGGCTGCTTGTCACCTGCTGAAAGTGTGCAGTGAAACACGGCAAGAAGCGGAGTGCGTGTCAGCAGCCTCATTAGCATGTGTCCGTTATGCAAGCGTGTGACTCAGTGCTGCTATGTTGTCTTTCTAGTTGAAACGGACTTACTTCCAGCCAGAAAGTCAGGGTTTGTGTATTTTCTCTTGCAAGAGTGTTTCCATGACCGTGTCGGCACGTCTGCGTGTGTGCATGTGTGTGGGATTGTGCGGACTACCGCTCATGCGTGTATGTGTGTGTGTGTGTGTGTGTGTGTGTGTGTGTGTGTATGTGTGTGTGAAGCAGCTCCGAAGCTGCCACCTACCCCATGACTCTTCCACGCTCTCCCATGTGACCCCATATGACTTCAGCGCAACAGGGCAAAGATGGAGTAAGAGGCTGTCAAACACTTATTCTTCATAACAAGAAACAGAAATTGGGGGAAGGGAGAGAACTGGCCCAGCACGTTGGGCGTGAAAATAAAACACACAACACCATCATTTAAATCACTGCTGCCATCCTCCAAACGTAAACATGAGAGGACCGGCGCTCAAGGCCTACTCTGTCACTGTGGCAACGGAGGCATCCGTTAACGCCGCTGTTTTCGCCAGAGTTGTCCTGCGCGTCACACTTTTGGCTCCGCATCTCTGTACGTTACATGGGCTTGCACGTGACGCTACAGAAATAGTGGATTTACAAGAAAGACGGTGGCGCCTCACCACCATAACGGCACGAACAGGCCAGAGTTCTTCTCGCTGGAGACGCCAAAAGTGCGGTGGTGGCGACACCTAGCGGTCACGTTTGTAAATGAGCCCGACACGGAGCGCGTGGCTCACGGAGGTCGAGGCACGGAGAAGCGGAGATGATGCTCGTGGTCCTGCCGACCCCCTTACCGACAAACGGCTCCCAGCCAGCGCTGGCCAGCATATTTCTGGCTCTGTCACCCCAAAACAGCAATTCTGAGGTCTGAATGTGGGACAAGTGTTGAATTCAAAGCCTCATTTTTCAATTTAAGGTTATTTTTAGTTTGTGTTTCACACACAGTCCTCCTCTACGACCTAAAGTTCCCAAAAAATGGTTCCGTTGAAAAATAAAAAATGTTCTTAATATTTCAACATTGTCTTCACAATTTTATACAATGCATTGCTATTACCTAAAGCAGTGACTTGAGAAAATTTTGAAGTGTTCAGAATGTATTTTTTTAAAAACATTTTACTCAATATTAGGTTGCAGGAAATTGTGTTTAAATACAAGCAAAAATATAGACACACAACTACACAGCCTGTAATTCAACACTCATCGTCTTTTGTTCTTCCACTGAGCTTCTCAAGTGCTGATAACTGATGTTTGATGTAAATTCACTCAGTTATTTGCTTCCCAGACTTGTCAGTTATGACAAACCAGACTGTTCTTCCATGTAGGAAAAAGTGTTGTACAGTAGCTCTATGTTTACACATAAATACACATTTCATGTTAACTGGTAAACAAACGTGTAAATATTAGTGTCTGTATAGTTATGTGACCACAGGATAGGTCTAGGTCAAAAACGTGTAGCACTGGCAAGGTGAAAAGTTACAGCTTATTAAATCAGCGTGTGTGTGTGTATAAAGTGAAAAAAACCAGTGTCGTGTACATCTGTACATCTCAGCATCTTTACACACATTCTGCATGTCATGTCACTACTCCAGCTTCTTTGGGCCTTAGAGACCAAAATTTAAATATGCAAGGTAGTAAGTAGCCTTTTCAGAGTTGAATGAATTTGACTGCACACAGTGAGAAGTACCTGAATGCCAGTCTTCAAATCTGCAGCTTGAAACCCAAAGCTGTATATAATGAACAAACTAATAGAATTAAAAATAAACACTAAGTTTTAGACATAAATCATCACTCACATGGTCACATTTAAAATCAAGCTACACTTCAGGTCACGACTGTTCTAATTTCCATCAGCATTCAGGGATTCACTAGGGCATCAAAAATTACAAACGGTGTAAAATACTACAGCATCCTAAAACATCACAACTGTAGCACAGCACTACACTATGGGACCTTATGCCATTAAAACCATTGCAAGTGCTTAAAATAAAAATATTCAAATGTGAAAAAACAAAGCAGAAGCATCCACTGAAGCATATCTACCCAACTGTAGCATAACTCACTGTCAAAACGCAGTAAATTATTTTCCATTTAAACCTCCAACCATAGGTTATCAAACATTAATTTTTTGGAAAAACATAAAAACACTGTTTAACACCTATTTACCTTCAGTAAAATGGTAAATAACTCAGTTAACATGAGAAGTGAAGAATGTATCTGAAGACATCTCCGTTCCTCCTGTTTCCCAGGGGAGATTCACAATGAGGTCCAGACTAAGTGAACCCGGAATAAGTCAGTCACTAGTATACCTGAGTAATCTAGTCCCCCTGGGAGGGAGAACAATGCTGGTCAAACCTTTTCAGGGGGATTCACCTCATTAGATTTTCAGGAACAAGCTGGGATTGTCATGCCGGGAAAGCAGAATGCCGGATGTCCTGCTCCTTCACCCACACTGTTACTCTTACTTACCATCTGAACCAGCAGCCTGCAGGTTATGACTTCAAACAACTGGAAATAACTGCCCGCTATTACCCTCGCGTCTCTTTCCCTGAGTGAAAAAAGCTGCCGAAAGCAGTCGCCAGCTTTCCATCACCTCCTGGGTGGAACCGCGTGTTTCTGGAGACCGGCCATCCCGGCGGCTCGCTGCCTCCCTCAGCTGTTGGAGGTTCTTCCCCAGGCCTCCTGTCTACAGGTCCCATCTCTGATATTACTGTTTTACTGGAGAACTACATTCTGACAGCATTTTCTACAGTAAATTAGAGGCCTCTGGCAGGAATTTGAAGGAGCACATGAACGTTCCATCCTGGTCGGCAGCATCTTCCGTATTTCTTCACCTCCCCTCCTCTTCCTGAAGTTTAAAATGAGCTGTTAAATGTTTCGCAATATTTCATTATTATTTTCCTGATACCAAGGTGAATTACCGCGTTTTGCTAAATGACTCAGACGAAACGTTCCCAAATGTTTTCGGACGGCAGCTTTGAGCCAATGAACACAGAGCTTAGTGCAGCATTAAGGAGCCACGTTTAGCTACTCCTCATGATAAATCTACTCCACACCATGCACATCCCTTGAAGAGCATAGACATCAGCCATGAAAGTGCCTCAGTCTCTCTTAAGGGTTGACGAGAAAACCCGTTCAGCCCACTTGAGGACATTGAGCATTTTGTTTGAGCCACTAATATGTTCCATGTTGCTCTCCATTTGTTATTTTTTGCCAAAAGACAAATTTGTTAAAGTTTATTTTCTGCACATTGTGCTTTGTTCCGTCCACTACTTGTTCAGTTCTGACAAGATTTGTGGCCCTTGCTGAAAAGAGGCCCCCACCACCACAACTCATTTGTAGGATGAATGTTTGAGTCATTTTCAGTGTTAATCGTGCTTCATGTTATGACCAAAAAGCTCGAACTTGGTCCCATCGCATAACCACAGTTTTCACCGTGTCTTAGCTGGTTTACTTTGGTATTGTTTGGCAAACCCCAGATCTTTTCCAAGCAATGACTGGGTTTTCTGATGCATGTTCCACTGCAGCTCAGACCCTGAGATGCCTTAAACTGTAGGTCTCGCATTTACACTGTTATGTTCCTGCTACCCGGCCTTACAGGACGAATGAGAACATTAGGCAACATCCTTCAGTTTATGAGACAAGTCTTAACATTGAATGCTGCCAAGAAGCATTGGACACTTGACAGCTGCTCTGCACAGTGCATGTCGAGCAACTCTGCACTGATGATGGGAGAAAAACAACAAATTACTTGCCATCATTATCACCAAAAATTACTGCATTCAAATTACTGAAATAAATAATTTAAAAAGAACTATCTAACAGAGAACTGCATCATATAGGAGGACATCAAGAAACGTACATAACAGCACATGTAATGACTTTTTTGCTGTCATTTACTGTGACAGTATGTAAAGGTGATTCACTCCAAACCAGATTAATATGGACTGAAAAGTATATGACTGCAATAGAGGTATTTTTCTCACACTCACACACACACACACACGAGGCAGGACCTAGGTGAGACTTGGCATGAGGCGACCACTCATACAAAGGTGCCATTTGAATACACAGAACCAAAGGAAGCTGAAGTCTCTCCCAAAATGCTCCCCTTATATGAGCCAGGCCCGTCCCACACCAGCACTGATTGGTTCCCTTGTTTCACACCGGGGCTCTAGTCCTGTGACTTGTTACCTCTTGGTTGGTCTCATGAACAACAACGATCACAATCCCGAAAATACTACCAGAGACAAAATGCAAAGGAAAACACGCAGGGGATGTAACACTGCAACATCTCAATAAGACTGTAGGCTTTGACAAAACCGGCCCCTAACTTTGATCTGCTTTTTTCTTCAGCCGTATGTCCTTGTGTGTGTGCATGTTCACTGCCACCTCACTGACTGGTGGCCTGACATTCTTCTCTAAGATGTTTAGATAGGAAGAGGAATTCATGCTTTCTTCACTGATCACAGTATTCAGGTGCTGTGGTAGCAAGACACCCTAGAAGGGTCTTACTCTAAAATGCTGTATTTGGTATTCATCATATTAACAGAGCCAGTGTTGTGTAGAAGTTTTGAGAGACGCGCAGAGACTTTTTTTCTGTGAAATGTAGACAGACTTTCATGGTCTTTCTAGTGTAACTATATATATATATTCACACTGAAAGATTTTGCAGCATTTCTGTGGAGCTTTTGAAAAACTTCTGCTGAGCATAGCATGGTGGGCACCTACAAGTCTCGCTTTTCCCCACTGTCTTCTGTAGGTATGGTTTCAAATAGGTGAAAAATACTCGACAAGGCTGCACCAGATCATGTTTGCTTGTATTAAAAACTCTTCTCCAATAAGTCCTTATTAGCCTCATTAAAGTTGTTTTTCCCACCTATCGTGGCACATTTCGGACTCTTTTACACCGAGGAAATTAGACAGAAACAGCAGCGATATGACTTTTTCTCTCTCAGTGTACGTTCACACGCAGGAAGAGCTGAGAATCACGTCTGCCGGGTTTCCCAGCACCCTGACCGCATAACGTGGCTCTTTCATCCTCACGAAACATTATAACACAAAACATCCTTAATACAGAACAAGTGCCGCTAATACAGTGACTTCTGGCACTAAACGTCATTGTCAACAGTACCCTGAATACATAAATATTTGAAACTGAATTCAATTTTTAAGTTCTTTTACATTACAGTAGGACAATGAATTGCCCACCATCCTTCATGCACTGAATTTTCTTACCCGCTGTTTATTTTCTTTACCATTTACTTATCGATTGGCTCCTGTCACTTACTTATTTATTTACCAGTATAATTCATCTGCCTCAATTTGTCTGTCTTTTTGTGTCTATTTGTGCACTGTGGTCCGGGAGAAACCACACCATTCTCTGCTGTGTATCTGTGTGAGTGCAGAACGACAGTAAAGTGAACCTTGAACCTTGAGGCTTTCGGGTCTTCAGACATGTCTGCTGGGAAGTTGGTCACAGCAAGACCTGGTCGTGAATAAGGAGGAACAAATGTACAAAAAACGGATAACGGGTCATCATACAGCAGGGAGCCTCACACATGTGTTGTAAAGATGTCTGCTGGCGTGTAAAACGGGCTGTTTTGTTCTTTTACTGCGTGGCTGTTCCATCTCACTACCACCACTGTGTATTTTGCACGGATATACACCGTATATACATCTATATATGTATATATATCTATATAGATATACATCTGCGCATCATTTTACACCTACAAATCAGAGGTCAGAACCAGGGGGGTATCCACGCGGAATTCTGCACCCTCACAAGCAGACTGTGTGAAAAATAAATCCTGAAATGAACTGACCAAGAAAAACAGGGGGGCGGGGCGGTTTGGGGGTTTAAATGCGAACCCGGCGCGCACGGGCCGACAGAGCCGCCGCGGCGGGATAAATGCGCTCTTTCATCGGCGGTGCCTGTGAATCTCGCCGCAGAAGTTGGTTATAACGCGTGAGCGAAGGAGCTGAAGCGAAAGAGTTCAAAACTCTTTTTTCTTTAAGCATCACAGTAAAATCAAAATATAGGCTTAGTTCCGCTATGTGAGAGAAGTGGCAGAGTCACAGGCAGACGGACATGCAGCGTTGCTCAGAATTATTGAAATGTATGTTTTAGAGATTAATCTTTTTTTTTTGTAAATAGATGTCATGTAACAGGAGTTGCTGGTGATAAATAGTCGAGTTAAACAGGTGCTGAGGTGTGAAGAGCAGCTACGAATCCGTTTCAATTTGTTCTGAACTATTTTCAAAAATGGGTTTTAATGGGAATAGCTTAAAATTTTCACAATACTCAAAATAAACTTGTTAGGTGGGAGTAACAGCTGAACCTTTGGAAAATTTTTGTTTCTTGAGTTGTACGAAGCCTTGGAGAAAAGCGTCCGTTAAATGATTGTAAATGTAATCTGAGTTATTACAGAACTTGTAGAATAGCCGGCCGAAACTGTCCTAAATCTAATAATAATAATAATAATAATAATAATAATAATAATAATAATAATAATAATAATCGAGCTACTTAAAACACATAGACCTCGCTCTCAGTCTGGCGTTGGCGTTAATGGTTATTTGACGCTGAGCTGGAAAATGATAGAAAAGTGTAGTTCGGTCTGGTGACTTTCGGCCACGCGCGGTATTTTTGTCGCGTCGTTTACCGTGAATGTTTTTAGTTTTTTGCGCAAAGTGATCCGGCGGGAAGCCGGAGCGGTAAGGGCGCGAGCGCGTGTCACACTGTCTGCGCGCGCCTGTGACGCCTGAAGTGCTGCATTGAAACCCAGCACCTGCGAATTAAACCAGTATAACAATCCTCAGAAAATGGAGCTACGGCGTCTGCTTTTTCTCCTGAAGTTGGCCGTCCTTCTGGAAGGTGAGACGTCGGTGACTGTTTGGATGTATTGAAGTGCAGGAAATGCTTTTTAAACTGTGTGAAATTGGCCCAGGGCCCCAGCTCCACCATCTAAAGACTGAAAAATACATCAAGGTTCAGATGTTCGTGGACTGGTTTTAGACTTATCTGACATACTTTTTCATCTGCTTCACTGGAGGATAAGTTAATCGTTTTTACCAGTCTAGAACTTATTTGTGTGAACAGTTCGATGGGAATAAAGTAATATTATACACTGTTGCGGAATGAGAAAATAAACGTCTGTACTATTCTCTCATTTATAGTGTTTTCTTAAAATAACCTAGTAAAAGTATGTGAAACCAGAGTTTATTCCATGCAAATTTGACGGATAAGGAAACGTGAAGTGAACATTCAGTCTTTTCATGCCCTGTCGGTATGGATTAACTTGTATGCAGCAGCTCTTCATACGTGGTTCCATGCAGTGTTTTTGTGGGACGACGTCCCCTGATGTCACAGTCTGTGTGGATTTGTGAGGTAGAAGTATGTTTCATTTTCCCTGTTAACTGTGCTCGTGTTTATATTTGTGCACTGCTGTGTGTTTCTTTGTACACTTAAAATTTGTTTGTCTTTCATCCATCTGCACATGCATGTTTGACTTGAGCTGAAGCATGTAGGTGACGGTATGTTTTTGATCCTGATGGCTTTCACAGACCCCTCAGTGCTGTGACTAAGACTCTGGCAGAGACTCTGAGACTCTGGCGCTTCGCTGAGATGTATAACACAGGTGTCTGCACAGGGGGCTTGGGGGGTTTCTTTGTGTTTCGCTCTCTATCGTTCCATCCACCCCTGAGCACTAGGGAGACCAGCGGATATTAGCAGCACATGACAGGCAGAACAAGTGAAAACTATGAATTTTTGTTTTCTTTTATTTTTATTAAAACACAAGTGATCAGAATGGACACACAACACAAGTCTTTTTTGCCCTTTAACTCAGTCAGTAATGGTAGGGGATGGGGGTTTATGTAGTTATGAAGTTTCATAACCGTGTCTGTTTTTCTATTGTTGTGCTGACATTGTGTTTTGGCCAAAAACATCTGCCGCTCCAACTCTTCTTACACATGAACCAAAATGTTAAGGCTAAAGAGAGGCATCATACTTAAACTTTGACCACTAGTCAGAAATATTTGAATAGTGAAGTTCAATCATTGGACATTTATCTGAAATGAGAGGTGTGGACAGTGGTTATGGGGGGTTATGGCCACTTAGCCCGTGGACAAGCCAGAAGAATCTGCTGTGAATTAAATCAGTGGGCTGGATGGGCACAAGTTGTAAAATAGAGGAACAAGTGTGGGAGAAAGACAGTAACATCCATAACTCTAATGGAAAGATGAGCTTGGGAAGGATGACTAGGGAACAGCACTAATAGAACATGCCAGTGAGGGGGTGGTTAAACAGTGGGAGAGAAATCGTGCCAAGTTACAGGTCCCATCATTTGGACTTCCTTCTGTCAAGGCCAATCTGCAAAAAAGCTCTGTTGTGTTGAGCAGATTTGCAGCCCTGAATGGAATATCAGCTGATTCAGAAACACAGACCTCTTATGTAGGGAGAACCGAGAACAGGTATGACTGCGTTTTTAACAAGCTCACTGATACCTGACTCAGGAAAAGGGTGGTGATTCCCGGCTGGGACTGGGAAGTGCGGGGGCAAGGACGTCGTGTTAATCCGAAGACACGAAAAACATGCAATGCTAGGAGAAAATTCCAACCAGCATGAGAATAATGGTTGACTGGAGTGGAAAATTAATAAAGTATGCACGTGTACGTTTGCATGGGTTTCTTCCCACAGTTCAGTGATATGTGTTTCAGGTTAATTGGTGACTCCAAATTGCCTTTACTAAGTCACTGTGTGTGGCTAGTGTGCAAAGTTTCTGGGATAGGCTCCAGACTGTTGTGATCCTGACAAAGTTAAGCAGTAAACAAANCAGGTTCAGGTTTGGTGACTCCAAATTGCCTTTACTAAGTCACTGTGTGTGGCTAGTGTGCAAAGTTTCTGGGATAGGCTCCAGACTGTTGTGATCCTGACAAAGTTAAGCAGTAAACAAAATTTAGCACATGATGTATGTATGCATGTATGTAATATTTTATGCTGTATCTGTTGTGTCTTACTCTGAAAATGATTTTGACAGTTGTACATATTGTTTTCGTTTTGACTGTTGAGGATGCCACTGCAAATATGTCCTAAATGTTAAGCATAAATATTAAATGAACAAGGCATCCTTCCTCAGTCCTTACTGCCTCACTTACACCCTGTCCCTTCTGTGTAAAAGGCACGTTTGTATATCCAAACAGGCAAGTTTCTGTACTCAGGAGTTATTACAGTCCACACCCTTCCTTCTCCCCCTATTTTTCCTCTCACCTTTCCTTTTGGTCCCTTTTGCTCCTTCACTTTTGCCATCTCTGTGTCCCCCCTTTGCCAGACCTCTGACTGTTCACTTATTGGTTTTTGTTTAACACTGACATCAGTGATAGAAAATATTTTAATAATGAAACTGTCGGTCAGATGTATGTGTGTGCGTGTTTGTATAGTGATGTGTCCTGCATGGAGTGAGCGAGGTGCAGTTACAACAGAGTACCTCTGTTCATGGACGCTGAGTGAAGCCCTTTCTGTCCCCTCCCACTCTCAGGGTTGTGCCAATGCTTCAACATTGATGTGAAGAGGCCCAGGATCTTCAGTGGTCCAGACAGCACACTGTTCGGCTTCTCCGTGCTGCAGCATGAGGCAGAGGGGGAAAAGCTGTGAGTCAGCAATGCCGTAATGTGCAGGTTGTTTTACCTACATAGATACACACAACAATGAGCACAGGCTTGCTGTTATCTCACCCCAGAGGGCAATAATACGGCCTACTAACTGTCAAAAATTATATTGACAGTTATTCACATTATTATAATGTGAAAGGCACAAGAAGCGCAGTAATGGTTACAATGGTGTTAATTCTATTAATGAATAATAATCACAACAAGATGATGTAGAAAACTACTGCCTCTTTTGCTACACAATGTACTTAGTGACTGTTGTCTTATCTTTGGCCTCGTGTTAGTTTCTCTTCTGTTTTGGTGTTCTGACGTATTTCTGAGCTATGGCACCCTTAAGTGTGATTCTTTGAACACATTTTTGTTTTGACACCATGTGCATGACGGCATCAGAGGTAGTTTGCCCTAAGTCATTTTGGGCTTGCCTCTAACCCTGCTTTTGTGTTTTGCTGTTTTATTGGCTAAGAGCACGTATGTATATTGTATGTTATATTATTTAGACATCTTAGTGTACATGATCAGTGCCAGTGAGGGAGGCATTTCGTGAAGCCTTGATGTTTCCCCCGTGTGCCTAGGTGTTGTGCTGATTCCTTAGTAAAGCCTAACCTTTCTGTTTGACATGTTTCTCCATTCTTTGATAAAGAACACAGAATATTGAATCATTTAGATTTTTTTTGTTTTTATTATCCTTTGATTTAAATTGCCATATTAATAAATCAGTGTTTAGCTGCTATCTAAAACATGCTCAGAGTGACAAAAGACATTATCCAATGAATGTTTTTGAGGCAGAATTTAACTGCCGTGTATCCTATTTAACCAGCTCTTTGTCTAACATAGGATCTTGGTTGGGGCCCCATGGGATGGGCCAGCCGATAATAGAATAGGCGACATCTACAAATGCGTGGTTGGAGACGAGAGGAGTTCTAACTGCACTAAAGTCAATCTGGGTGAGTGTGGACAGATTACTGACCACTCCTATGAGTATGAAGAGACCTGAACAGAAAACAAATGGAATACCAAATTTTGTGCTTATGGGATGCGTCTCTGTGTTCTCATCTTGTCAAGGGTTTGTCATGCTTCTGATGTGGGTGGAGGTGGACAAGCACTCTTTACAGTTAGCTTCTCTTTGTTTCTCCACTCTCCAGCAGAGACAGCGCTGCAGAACATTTCTCAGCAGCTGACGAATTCCCACCTGGGGATGACTCTGAGCCCGGACACACCAGATGGCTTCCTGGTGAGGAGCAACCCTTGAACTATGCTGGTGCTGTCTTTACTGGCATGTTGTAGTGAAGATTGCTCAGTTTCAGCAAGCTATTAAGTATTCAGTTTTAAATTTCTGCAGTGAATAAAAGATACTAGGAGATATTATAGATGTTCACAATGTATGTTTCTTCAAAAAAGGGGTCACAAATTTCAAATGAACGGTAGGAAAGCAACGTGAGCCAACTTGAAGCATCACTTAGTGCACCCTGGGTATTGAAATGTAGCTGTGAAGCTATTATGAGTAATGGCCATATACTACAGCAGTCTTTTGCTGGGAGAGCAGCTCAGCCAGAGGACCAGCTCAGCTGGGGTCAGAAAAGAGTACCATGAGAGAAGTTTTTACCATTTAAGAGAAATACCATTATGCAAGAAAGAAGTCCCATTTTTTTTCAAAAAGCAAAATGTAGAATTACCACTACTGCACATTGCTGAGTAGGGAGCCGCTTCAAGAATGGGTAAGTAGAACACACCCATGTAACTGTAAGCTATTTCAATCTCATTGGATTCTTATATTAGTTACTCTGTGTAGTAGAATATCCCATGTAGTGTCTTACTCTATAGCTTGTCCCCATAATGTCTTTCTGTGTATATTAAGCCATCTGTGCAGTATCTTGATCCAAGTACACTCCTATTCCCTGTAGGAGTGATGTGTGTGAAGTCTGCTGTGTACAGCACAAGAGCATCTCCACAGAGTAGTCACAAACAATGACAGAGAAGAGTATGACAAAATGAGTGGTTTTGGTTGATGTCATGCTGGACTTGGTAAAGGGACCATGTTGTTCAAAATACATCATTAAAATACAGCGTGCTCTGGACTCACTTATTTTCAGGCACATGCCTCAGTGGGGTCAGCAGGTTGGGTAACGGCCAGCAGCCTGACCAGAATTTTTTATTTCATCTGTTTTTCTGTGTGGTGCAGAATTCCCCAGGCTATGGTTCACCTTCCTCACCACATCCAGCCCTTGTCACTGCCCTTCCTCTGGGAATGTACGCAGTTTACTGTGGTATGCCCTCCTGCCTTGGGCAAAGGTGTATATGTGTGCTTATGGGTGTCAAAATGAGGGGAAGAATGAGTAATGGGCCAAGGAGGAATGGTCGGAAGTTCCATAAAAAGAAGAACGCTAATGAAAGAAAGCGAGAAAAACACAGATGGATGAGAGTGATTGATGAAAGAATGACCATTGACTCAGTCGACTGAACCTCCGTTGTGGTCTGGGTGTTGGCTCCGTACATAATTGCCACTTGTCACATTGCCCAACTGCTACCCCCAGCACCTTGTACCTCTCGCTCCCCAATATCCAGCCACTGTGCCTCTATGTCTGCAGCCAGCCTCTCTGCTTTCAGCTGGATCACTCCGGTTTGGGGACAGAGCACCAGTATTTGCGGTGGTTTTGCAGAATTGCTAGGTGGCCACGCCAGCAGGGAGCCTCCTCCTCTGGGTGCGGAGTCACATGCAGTTTACCACTGGCTGGGTGCGGCCGCCGCCTGCGTGTTCTTGCGTGGCTGGGAGTCATCATCTGCGTGTGCGTGTGATTGTGTGTGTTCGTGTGCCTTTGTGTGCACGACTGCCCCTGTGGTGAGTGCTATAATGGGAGTGGAATGTTGCCCTGGCCCTTTGTAATGATAGGCCATGTAAAAGACTGGGCCCCCCTCTCCCTCACTCCCTATTGCCCCCACGTCCTACCCTTCTTTCCTCTTGTCTGCTGCTCTATCTGAGCAGCACTCTGGATCACAGTAATAACAAGCCACACCAGACCAGTATGGTTTCTCTGTGTCTCGATCTGCCACCCCTTTGTCTCCACTTGTTAGAATTTTTGTTGCTCTTTTATCTCACAGTGTTCTCATCTCTTTTCCCTGCTTCTGGTTTTCCATTTGGCTTAGAAATCAAAGATTACGGTTCAAAGGCATAAATATATTTGTGTCTTCCTCCAGCCTCTCCTCCCCACATTTTACTGGGAGTTGATTTAAATTGCTTTAGTGGACTGATTTATTCCGGCTCTGTGAAAGCAGTTACGGCAACTGTCAACATTTGTCAACAGTTGTTTCCCTCCTGTTCTCCCACCTACATACAGTTTCCTGTCCATTACCCCTTCTCTTGCTCCACCCACTGTTTTTTTTGGATTTTCTATCTAGTTAGCCAATGACAGGCTGATGGAATTGTTGACCTGTACCTTGTTCCCACAGGCATGTGCCCCCTTGTGGTCACAGGAGTGTGGCACGTCGGTGTTCAGCACCGGGCTCTGCACCTCAGTCAGTGACAGTCTTGAACCCCGTGGAACCATTGCACCTACTGTACAAAGTAAGGCTTGGCATGCCAGAGGCTGTTTCTGCCCCCTTGGCCACCGCCCCGTGATGCTGCCAGCTGTGGAAACACTGTGCTGCTAAATGTCACTGACTGATGTGTGGATCTGCATCTGTACCACTGTGCATGTGTATCAGGGTGCTCCACCTTCATGGACATAGTGATTGTGCTGGATGGCTCCAACAGTATATACCCTTGGTATGAGGTGCAGAACTTCCTCAGTAACATCCTCAGCAAGTTCCACATCAGCCCAGAACAGATGCAGGTAAAAACGGTGTGCGTGTGCAAATGTGTGAGTGGCAAATATGTCCTAACATCACAGGCAATCAACGTGTGTATTTTGTATATGTTTTGTCTGCAGTTAAAATTTATAGTTGTTTTCTCAGAGCCAGTGCAGAAACCTTAAAATGTTTTAAGCCTCAAAAATGTAAAAAATATTAGAAACAAGACGTCTCAGTTATGACTCACGTATGGACCATAAGCCGCATAATAAAACAAAACAATCCCCGTAGCTCAAACTGTGGCTGAGGTCATATTTTATAAATGAATAGCAGTATCAATGGGAAATGGATTTTTTTTTGGTATCTGGGGCTCAGTGTGGTAAAGCAGGGGGAGCAGAGTGCAAGAGGTAAAGCAAGTCAAAAGTCAGAGGAAATTGCTCTGGTTTCTGGATGGATTTTAAAGCTCCTGGCAAGGACCATTTGGGTGAGTGTGAATGCCACAGAAGCAATTGTCAGTCCTCACGTCCACATATAACTCAAGAACATAGTTCAACCCATATGAAGGAGAAGCTAATCTGAAAAGCCGTCTACAGAATCCTATTATAACTACAAGTGAAACGGGCTTGGTGCACCAACTCGTAGGTGCAATGAAGAAGTATCAGGAAGTGACTAGTAAGGCTTTCTGTAATTATGTGTATGACCAGCCTTAGAAGGGAGTTTCTCTAACACGGGTTGATATGGCCTTCACACCAGTAGATGCCCTTTAAAACACCTTTAGAAGCTTCTGTATAACAAGCCTTCATGAGCAGCACATACACATGTTTAAATAATATATTGATTATGAATGTGACAGGAAGATCTATTGTATGGCCCTTCCTGGCATATATTTCAGAATGTGTATATATAAGATAATAGATGTAGACAACTGCTCCCCACTATCAAACAGATCAGCAACCATGGGTCTAGATACAGTCTAACCTCAATATGTCACACACATCTGTGTAGCATAAATTTTTGGTGAGAGGCAAGGTTGGCAACTGAACGGGGGTTTTTCAATATGGTGTGTGCCAGATAATCCACAACTACATATCCATCATGTCTACTTGATATATAAATATCAAGAATGTCACCTACAGAACATCAGCTAACAGTCTGGCAAAACTGCTGAACAACTGTGCGATTTCTTGCTGTGATTTTTATAGGATTATTGCTGTACAGAGGAACACACAGATCTCCCTCCTCCATTTAGCATTTAAAGAAAATAGCTTTCTTTTGCCTGATAGTTTTACTGCTAAATGATGAAAAATGAGACACATAACTGCACTTAACATAGTGGAGGTGGGCACGCTGCAAGACATTAGCCGACATCAGATTGTTAGCATCATATGGGAGGTCGTTGAGGCAGCATAATAGGGTACATGTCCATGTATGTCCATGTTCATTTGTAAATATACATTTTTTCAGTACTTCTGTGACTAGCGACCTGACTATTGTGTGTTGCTCAGGTGGGAGTGTTGCAGTATGCAGAGGTGTCGACACATGAGTGGTCTCTGAAGGACTATCAGACCACAGAGGAGGTCGTGGAGGCAGCCAAGAACTTTAGCCGTAAGGAGGGCAGAGAGACCCGTACGGCATATGCTGTGCGCATGGGCTGGTGAGTGTCCTATGGCTAACACATACTCCCTTTTCCCAGTTCTCATTTCCAGCTCTCACATCTTCTTTCTGCATCACTCAAGGGTTAGGAATGTCTGCACAATACAGTATTTCCCAAGTCAGTGCAGATCAGTCCCATGTATACCTCTCCTGTACAGGGAGCCTGACTTGCGTGAGGGTGCTTGTGTCTTCCAAGGTGAGGATGGTTGACATAAGATACTCAGACTAAAATTTTCACATGCTGCTTATTCAACACTAGTTCTGTTCTCATTCAGAAATCTGTATATGTACGGTACAGTAATACCTCCATTTGACGCTGACCCCTATAGCGCTGTTTCACAATGGCATTCTATATTTTAGAATTTATAGTAATTTATGATGATAATTGACTATAATTCTAAAAATTTCCAAAAAAGATTAAAACAATTTTTTTAATTTTATATTTATTCCACATAAAATATTTTCTATGTTTATTCTCAAGAATACATCTACAGCACTAATCCAGGTATTACTGTATTCTTGTGGGAACTCTGTGTGTGTGTGTGTGTGTGTGTAATTAGATGTGATCAAATTAAGACACATCTATATAGGACAGTACTGTGTTTTATTACATGTTTAAGAGTGACTTCTTGGTCTCAGAACCTTGGGAAGTAACCTGAGATGCTGTCAATTTTGAAAACTATGTGCAAGTGCCTATTGTTTCTCTCTCTCTACCTGCTGTAACATCTCTCTCATAGCTATGCACACAGTCTCTGTTCCTATTTTTTTCCTGCTAACTGAGTGTGACTGAGACTCCTCGAAGGAATAACATGTCTGGAGGGAGGAAGGAAGGAGAAAAGGTTGCAATAACATGGAGGTACGCTGGGTCTTTGATGCTGAGAAGCTGCTTCAGCAGCTCTGCAGGTGTGGTCATTGTCGTACTGATGGGGTCAGTTTTCACCTCTGCAGCTGTGTCAACACACTTTTGCTGGCATTCAGTAACAGACTCTCCCTATTACACTTACCAACATAATCTCTCTGAGGTCAAATAATAATTACATTTATATATCGTTACAGTTAAGGTTCCAGTTATGAATCCTATGACCACCCATCTCACTTCTTAAATTCCAAATAACTGTTGCCTGCCTCCTTCCTGCCCATCAAAGTCTCACTCATATTTCTTATAATACAAAAACACTTAAGATAAACTCTGGTTAACATCTTAAACTCTGCAGCTATGATGAATATATCAGACTAGAAGACTAAACTAGTGTAGTTTATTTTCTCCCCCTGTATAACTCAGTTATCAAGCTGAGTAACTTTTACTGCAGTAATTCAGGATAAGTACCATGCTTGAAAACAGCAGGAGCTAGGATTACACACCTGGGTCCTTCAAGTGGGAGGCAGAAGATCTAATCACTACACTACCTGTTAGCTAGAGAGCTTGCCTTTAGCTTGCTGCTATCACCCTGTAAATGCTATACAGTCATTTCAGCATGTACATCATACTCATTTCTGCTTGTTATTTTTTTATCAGGCCCATCTTCCTCCCTCAGATCCACTGTGTTCTTATGACTTCCATCTCTTGATTTTGCCTTGTGCACAGCAGCTGTCTCACTTTCCTTTTCTTTTCCTCCTGTCCATTTCTCCACACCTCAGCCCTCTAGCAACCTCCACTTCCATCCCGCCTTGTTATCCCCTGCATGTCTCCTTCACTGGCTGCTCATGTAATTAGCAGACAAGATGTGGGGGAAACGTTTGTTTTTAACTCTGGTCTTTTTGTGGGGAACCGCGATGTTATATTTAGCCCAGCGTTGGAGGAATGCCTGAAAACGACTGAGTTGACTGCCTGCTCAACTTGCAGACTGGCTTTGTTAAAAACAGGTCATATTCCTGACAGCAGGGTGGGGCTGTGGGTGTCTCTCATTTAGTGTGTGCATATATGTATGTGTGAGAAACACACAAAAAGAAAGACAAAGGGAGTCTGAATTGAAATGAGCTCACTGCATAATACTCTTTGTGTACATACCTTGCTGCATCTGTTCATGTCTCAGGGTGCTCTGTCCCCAGTCCTCTGGCTATATGTTCTCAAATCCCTGTGCTGCTCTCCATGCAATAACATTCCTCTGAATTTGGGCGTTCTCCATGAAAGCTAAGGAGATATGAATAGAATCCCGTAGCCACACACAACGCCTGCTTTAACTTGGTACCCTTTAACACTGTGGCTTTTCCCTAGCATGTAGCTCACTACGTTCTTTTTCCATTGTTTAAATATGGTGCCTTGTAGATTAGGGCCTAGACATAATCATCTTATTTTAGATACTGTTGTTTGGCTATTTATTTGTATGAAGTATAGACATGTCTTTGGCAAAACAGGAATCATGGTGCTAAGGAGTGGTGTACAGTTACTAAGGAACAAAGTGGGGGAAGAAATCATATAGACCTTTGCCAGACACAGAACACAGAATACTCAGTGTAAGAACAAGGCATTGAATTCCACCCCAGGCCAAACTTTATCTAGTCTAACCATGTCTGCTATCAGCATCCTGGAACCAATCTCACTGGACCATGGAAGGATTCAGTAACAGAGAATTAAATGCCCCCCCGCCTCCCATCACACACCCTGTTCCTTCCATTCTGTTTCCAGCACAGAGGCCTTCAGTCCAGAGCGTGGTGCAAGGGAAGGGGCCACAAAAGTCATGATTGTGGTGACGGACGGGGAGTCACATGATGGGGAGGAGCTTCCAGAGGCCCTCTCTGAGTGTGAGAAACGTAATATCACCCGCTATGCTATTGCTGTGAGTATTTCTTGCAAACCCATTTATGCAAATGGGAATACACATGCTGTTATGGCTTTTTCCATAACTTTTGACTCATTTGCTGATACCCAAACATTTGCCCCACTACCCACAGTAGTAGTTAAGTTGACTACCATTTGAACTTCAGTATTTGTGTTGCTTGTGTTTTGTTCCACAGTTTAACAAGAATAATGAACTGATTGCACCACATAAACAATGTATTAAATTATCTACTTCTTCTCTGATCCCCATAACCCACTAACACCTCAAAACTTCCCCTCCAACTGATACCTTTTTTACTCAACTTATTACCTACCTGTATTGTAAATCCTGGACTTTCCTCACACATTAACCATTTTGATTGTGACCCCTAACTTCCCTGGAACTGAATCCTATTGTTCAAAAACCTGCCATGTTCACCATTCCCTGCTGGCTTCCAAACACCCCTCCCCCATCCTACCCACTGCTCCACCAGTGGCCCCTGTCCTGTACCTGGGCCGCAGGAGGGAAGAGGTGGTGGCTGGACCGCCTGTGGCCCTCCCTCAGCTCAGGGCCCAGACACCAGACCCACACCAAGGCAGAGCCCCCAGCACAGAATCCAGATGAAGGGAAGATGACTATGGTAGACTCATTGATCTCACAAGAAGAGGCCCCCTGCATGGTATAGTAGCGTATAGGCTGTAGGTGCTGAAGCTGCTTGGGTCTGGACTGCAATCTGGATCGTCTCTTGCTGAACACTATGAACATCATATTGGGAGTTAGGTTTTGGGGAGGGTGTTGCGTCACTATCAAACATCTCTCAACACTGGTCAGTGGTACTTTTTATTGGTTTGTTATGTGTTTTTTTGTCTGTTCCACTTTGGAGGTCTCAGGCTTCAAATCCTTTCCCTCACTTATAAAAACAGTCTTCTGGTAAAGAGTTGTATATCTTTTATGGTTTCAGCTGCTGGGGAAAAGAGCGCAGTAAAAGTGTTTTTTTACATATTAAATTTGACAGCGTACCCTTTACAGAAGGGTGCTGAGCTGTCATAACTAAGTCCAGTCTCACAGTTATAATAGCTGCAACTGAAAGTACCAAATTGTCATTTCAACTTGAGGGATAAGTGTTATAACCCTTTTTCTAACCATCAGGCACATAGTTCTCCAGGGACAGAAAATAAATTGCCATGCAGAAAAAACTTATAATAAAAATAAAAAAATTTATATTGTAGGAGGCGTTTGAATGTTGACGTAGACAACACACTGTCCAAAGGGGTCGACTGACAGCATGTGGATTTGTTCTGCTTTGTGTAGTCAGAATAGTTGTCAGTTTCCACATTCTTATACTGGATCTTTTACTTCTTCTTAGCAAGAACTCACTCACTCACACATTCACTCAATCACTCACTAACTTTAATTAACCACTTGCCCTTCTCTGAGTCACAGCGGTCTAAAGTCTATCTCAGAACAACTGGGCGCTAGGAAAGGGGGAATACACCCTGGGTGGGATGATGGTCCACTGCAGAGTGACCACACACATTTCCTCACACAGTTGCACTCTAGGGACAATTTAGACTGACGGGTCAACCTGACAATGTCTTCGGACTGTAGGAGAAAATTAGAGGTCCCAGAGGAAACGTGTGCAAACACGAGGAGGACATACAAACTCCACACAGATTGAGCTGGATTCAAATTTACACCCAAATGGCCTAGATGTTGTGAGGGAGCAATGCTTTTAGTAAAAACTTTGATAACCTGTTCCTATTGCCACACATAGTCCTGCCATCAGGCATTACTGGCGACAATTGGTTTTAGATCCCCAAACTGTTTTTCCAGTACTTTGTTTTCTTAATTGTTGTGACAGTGTATCTGGCTCCCAGTGGTCTGTTCAACACTATGGGGGCATCTGTGCTCTCAGGTGCTGGGGCACTACATTCGCAGACAACAGGACCCAGAAACCTTCATCAACGAGATCAAGTACATTGCTAGTGACCCCGATGAGAAGTACTTCTTCAATGTGACGGATGAGGCAGCACTCAATGACATTGTGGATGCCCTTGGGGACCGGATCTTCAGCCTAGAAGGTGAGGGAGGGAGGAAGGAAGGGAGTAAGCAAGAGATTGTGCCAGTCTATCTCCAAAGGAAGGGGAGGGAGAGAAAGGAAGGAAAGGAAAGCAGAAGTATGGTGGCATCTTACCTATGTTGTGGGGATAGGAAGGGAGGGAAGGCAGCTGCCATCTCCACTTGGAAGGGGACGAAAGAAAGGTGGGCATTACAAGAAGAGAAGGTTAAGGTGTCATGACATCACATACATTCTTAGAACTGTATGTTCAGCTGTTTTAATGGATTATAGTAATACATTTTCTTTCTAATTCTGCTTTTAACTCTGCAAAGAGCAGTTTGACTTCCTGTTATAGAATTATAACATGCTGTTATGGAATTATTGTAGCTGAAAGGGACAGAAGGCTTTGGAGTACAGAAGTAGAAAGTGAAACATGCAGGCCAAACAGTGACATTTGCACTACGGTGCCTATACTTTAACAGGGACTCTGGGTTATAATGAGAGCTCCTTCGAGATGGAGATGTCCCAGATTGGGTTCTCAACGCATGTCCTGGATGTGAGTCTCATCCTCATCTCCTGCACTGTCTGCAGACCTGTGTAGTCCAATGTGAACGTCTTCACCAGCAGCTGGTTGGACATCACTCCTCTTCTTTCATTCTTCTTTTATTTGAATACCCGTATTTTTTCCTCTGCTTGAGAATTTTAATAATCTCTAGTCTATTATTCTTACCATTGACTTGCTCTGTTTCACTGTGTACCTCTGAATGTCTGGTGTCAGGATGGGATCCTGTTCGGGATGGTGGGTGCATATGACTGGGATGGAGGTGTTCTGAAAGAGAGCAGTCAGGGGCGCATCATGCCTCCAAGGGAGGCTTTTGAGAAGGAGTTCCCCCTGGAGCTGAAAAACCATGCAGCGTACCTTGGTAATTGTACACAGGATGTTCATTTTCATCTTTGCCTTTTAATAGTACCTGTATTAAAAGTCAAAATGGAAAAACAGTTTAGCACTTGTGTCTGTACAGGACATGACAGAGCAATGCTAATCTCTTTGTTACAGGATATACAGTGTCCTCAGTTGTAATGAAGAATAAACAAAAGCTGTATGTAGCTGGAGCACCACGGTTCAAACACAAGGGAAAAGTCATCCTGTTTGACCTTAAGTCTGATGGAGATGTCATAATCTCTCAGGCCCTAAATGGAGAGCAGGTTTGTTTCTAAAACCGCCTGCTCTATTATTGTCTTATTGTCTCTTACATATCAGTTTCTTTGATATGCCTTGGAGTGAAGCTGTGGCTATTCCTTTCTCTGAGGCATGTCAAGCCTCAGGTTTTGTGCACCTTTCTATTAATTGCTCAACTCACTTTCAGTGGAGTTTTACCTGTTTGGTCATCTTGCTCTCTGCCTCAGATTGGCTCCTACTTTGGCAGCGAAGTCTGTGGGGTGGATGTGGACCAGGATGGGATCACTGATGTTTTGCTGGTGGCTGCTCCCATGTTCCTAGGGGCTGGTAATAAAGAGGCCGGGAAGGTCTACATGTATAAGCTGAAAAAGGTAAGAGAACGTTCATGACTAGTTAAAGGTGTAGAGGAGGAGAGGACTAATGCCTACATGGATGGAGGCATCGGTTATGTGTTTAAGAAGTTCCCAGATGCAAACTTTTTCAGTTTCTCTGCCCTGGATCCTGCCCTTTTCATTTTTACCCATGACTATCAACTTTCTTTCTCAATTTATTTCAACAGACATTGTTCACACCAAATGGAACCCTTCAGTCACACCAAAAAGCCCAGGATGCAAGGTTTGGCTACACTATGACAGCAGCTCCTGATCTCAACCATGATGCCTACGCTGACCTGTTGGTGGGTGCCCCTTTGGAAGATGACCACCGTGGAGCCATCTACATTTACCATGGCCAAGGCACCAGTATCAACCCTCAGGTCAAACAGGTACTGTAGGTCCATTTTGCCAAGTAATGAACCAAGCTATGGTTCTCCCATTTTACTGCCTTCAAAAAGATATTCAGATAGAAGGGTTACATTGTGTCATTGCAATTAAAAGGTGAAGCATGTAAGATAATATCAAATAAAAGACATGTCTGCATGTCAAATCAAACATGGCCCTGGAAAAACATTATTACAAAACTGTAGATAATAGTAAATCAACAAGGAAAAGAAAGGGATCATCAGATGTCTACAACCCTCATTTCTTTCTTTTAAGTACATTTCTCCATTATCTTTTCCTCAAATCTTATTTTCTTTTTCTCCTCTTGTTCCTGTTCTGCCTGTGTCCCCAGCGCATCGCAGCTTCGGCTCTCTCCCCACATCTGCAGTACTTTGGGCGCAGTGTGAGTGCCAGAATGGACCTGGACGGGGATGGGCTACTGGATCTAGCTGTTGGGGCACAGGGCAATGCTGTGTTGCTGAGGTACCTTTTCCGCAGGCCCTGCACGTCTTCCATTTTGGGCTACCTAAAGAGAAGACAGTGACTCACTGCACCCCACTAATTCCTATTTTCATTCATTATGATGATCATATTAGTTTTTGTCTCTGTTTACATCTTTGTGTCTCTCCTGCGTCACCCTGTTTGTGTTCCACAGTTCCCGCAACATTGTGCAGGTCAATGTCAGCCTGTCCTTCCAGCCACATTCCATTAATGTCATTCAGAAAAATTGTCAGAGGGGGACACGGGACTCTGCCTGCCTAAATGCAACGGCATGCTTCCTGGCCTTTTCCCGCTCTGGCTCTCATGGGATGGCCTTTGGTAGGTGCTCGCATTCGCTGTGTCCATTCCACTGTAACTACCTGTGTGTGTTTTTCTATCTTTACTCCTTTTTGTCTCAGTGCTGTTTCCTCTCAGACTTTCTGTCTGTTTGTCCATTTCCCTGAAACCCCTTACGTCAGCACTTCCTGATTATGTACTATTTACCGTACATGTTCAGTAATTGTCAGGCTATGGATTTGCCTGGTGCGTCTCTTAAGAACACTGTCATAACCTGAATTTAAAACCATCCAAAAAATGTACTTGAAACTAAAATAAAAAACAAACATTTAAGAAACTAGAGCAAAGATAATGAATATTTTTGCAAAAATAAGTAATATTATATAAAAACAATTTTAAATAAAAACCTGCTGGATTCAGTTTGTCCATTTGTGGTTAAGCAATAAACATAAACTCACTCAGCATGATGAATATGCAATGAAATGAAAAATATCTGAAAGAGGAAAAAAATGAAAACTTAGTTTATAAGTATCCCCAGCTTGCAAATATGAGCCCATAAATACCTAGCAAATAGTGCCTCTTTATGGTTCCTGCATACAGGGCCAACTGTCCATGTACTCTCCTCAGAACTACAGGTGAATGCTACACTGGATGACAGGAAACTGTCCGCACGTGCACTGTTCGACAACAGCTCCCAACGACAGAGTGTCTTTGGGGTGGAGGCCCGTGTCGGGGAGTCTGTCTGCCTCACGCTGCCTTTCCATGTCTTTGTGAGTGAACACACGTGACTGATTCCACCTTCGCTACAGCCATAATGCTTGGAATAACAATAATATTAGTAGATCTATGTTTTCCTGTGGTATTTGTTTTTCTTTTGGCTGGCACCAGGTAATAACTAGTTAAAATAGGTACCAAAGATTGGCTGAAGTTACAACCCATTGGGCATATGAACCTGACACTCACTTTCTTGTAGTCACACAGAAGAAATTGTGGTTGTTATGTCCTTGTGTGTTACTGGAGGTCCTCTGGCTCTTACTGGCAGGACACAGTTGACTACATCAGGCCCATTGGCTTTACCTTGCACTTCAAGATCAACGACACCAAGGTCGGACCTGTGCTGGATGAGGGCTGGCCCACTGCAGCAAAGAAGTTTGTGAGTGTGTCTCCCTGAGATCATGGAAATCTTTACCTGTATACACACAAAATGCCAGGCATTTTACTGCAATGTCTGTGTGTCTCTTGGCCCCACAGATCCCATTCTTCAAGGACTGCGGTGAGGATGATGTGTGTGTGACAGACCTGGTACTGCAAGCACACATGGACATCTCTGGGACAAAGTACGACACATTGGTGATATTGTACTTACTTCTTAGATCAATTTTCTGTGAAGATTTAGAAAATTTTGTGAGCTGCAGTTGGTGTTCCTCATGCAGTTAACTCAGAGAAGTTTGTCCACCTTGCCTTAGAGTGAATTTAGTCTGCACTCAAATGTGGCAGGTAACGCTAAGGACAGCAATTTCTTCACTGCCTGGAATTATTATATTATTAGTGTAGTGTATCAGTGTCCGATTAAATCCAGTAAATACACACAGGTTCTCTCATGTACTTCTAAATGAACATGATGTCTTCACTACTGGCAGACAGAAACCGTACGTCATTCGCAGTCCACGGCGGCGCCTGGCTGTGGAGGTTACTCTGCATAACCGCCTGGAGAATGCCTACAATTCCAGCCTGATGCTCTTCTACTCCCGCAACCTGCACTTTTCCAGCGTCAGCTTCAGGGTAACATCAGAGACTCAGTGATAGCTTGTAGTCCTCCCACACAGGGATGGCTGTTGACGTGGTAACCAGCTTGTACTTCTCCCCCTGGGCAGAGTATTGACATGGTTCCCAGGTCGCGCTGCTTCTTCTGGGGTACCTGTTGTCATTGTTATAACTATAATTGTACTGCCCCCATAGCTATAACTATGGTTGTAAAACTGATTTTTTTCAAGGAAAGGGTGGCAGTTCTATACCCAAGAAGTTTTAGACTGACGTTTTCTTTCTTTCTAACCTACTAGTGCCTCTATTGATTCAAATCAACTTGATTTTAGAAAAAATCATGCTCGATTAATGTGCACCATCTGTAATTTTAAATATCAGATTTCACCAGAGGGACAGTATAGCCAGCATCCCCATTGTCAGGTCAACGCAGTTTAAAAGTGATGGGTATTGCTGCGTAAGAATTGCTTACTGTTACCATTCGTTTCTACCTTCAACCAGAAAAATCGTAGAGATGTCTGAATACATTCTGTCACTCTGTCATCTCAGTAGGTTGTCTCTAGCGAATGAAATTGAATCTAACTGAAAAAACTAATTCTCAAACACAAACTGGATGAAATGATTTTTTTTTTTGTTGAACCGCACAACAGTGACTCAGCTAAATTCTTTGGGGCTGCAGTATACATATTCCTGTACCTACTCTACAGCTAAATGATGGTGTCCTTTTTTAATGAATCTGGGCAACATTGGAACAGACTTTACCCTCTGCGTCTTTTGCTTCAGGAGGACTCCCAGCTTAAGGTTGAGTGCACAGCTCTTGGTAGCAACAGCCACTCATGCAACGTCAGTTACCCAGTCTTCCGTTCGCAGTCAAAGGTGAGCCGCCTAGCGCACTTTCCTCTCACTTGAGCTATTTGTCCTGTCATAGGTTTGATGATGTTCTTCACATCCTTTGTGTCATCTCTGTGAGCAGGTGACCTTCACTTTGGAGTTTGAGTTCAGCTGCACATCCCTCCACAGCAAGGTTCACATGAAGCTCACAGCCACAAGGTAATGCCAAGTAGAAAAAAATCTCACATATTCTTCCCACAACTAAACATATATGTAACATACATCTAGACTGATGACTATACACTCACAGGGCATTTAATTAGGTACGTCTCTATCTGCAGAGTGTTGTTGTACAGGAAGGTATCTGAATGTACAACTCTGTGAGATTTGAAGAGGATGTGCTGCAACAGCAGAAGGCAATGCTGAGTTTCCCTGCTGTAAGCTAAGGACAAGAAAATGAGGCTACACTGGGTATATGATTACTGAAACTGGATGGAGTTGGAAGAGCATAACCTAGTCTGAAGGATCTCAACGTCTTTTGCACCATGTTAGGGTCAGAATTTTGTGTCAGCTGTAAGAAGCCATGGACTCATCCTGTCTGGTATCGGCGGTACAGACTGGTGGTGACGGTATTATGGCGTAAGGAATGTATTCTTGGCACACATGATGTTTCTAGTACCAAATGAGCAGCTGCAGACCACATGCGTCGATTCATATCCAGCTAGTCTTTGTCAAGTTGCCATGTCACAAAACGCACAAGATGGTTCCACAAGCATAATAGTGAATTCCAGGGAAGGCATCTGCTCAACATATTCAAAACAGGTTTGGATGAACTATTCAGTTTGTTCAAAAGTTTCCAAATATTGCTGGTTTTATTGTGAGTACATCCTACTTTGCTTGAGTACATGCTACTTTGCTTGCTTTACTGTATAGTCTGATATTTAGATGAAGCATGTTGCCTAATTTCATGATATTGCCTGTTGAATTTTATTTACTGGTCTCAGATTTAAGTTCTACATCAATATTTAGCCCAACTAATGTAGTTTTATATAACAATGTAACATAGTTCAACAGAGAGACCGTGTGCAGCTGAAACTTGTGTTTTGCAGTGACAGTGTGGAGAACGATGACACACTACACGACAACAGTGTTCAGCTCCAGAGTGTGGTCCAGTACGAGCCTGATCTCTTCTTGACCAGGTTAGAGTCATATTTCTTTCCCCTCAGTATTTTAGTGGTCACACATTCTCTCGTGTTCCCATTGTGCCCCTTTGCGTCTGGGCAGCATACACCATCTTACACCACGTTTCTCACTCTCTTTCAGTGACTCCAATCTCAACCGTTATGAAGTCCATCCAACACGCACAGTATCGGAAGGGCTTGGGCCCAAGTTCCACACTAATTTCAGAGTAAGTGTTTCTTTACAGTTTATGTTCACTGGATATAATGTCCATCCCAGTTTCTGGAGTGTTTTTTTAATATACATTTCTAGTGGACACCTGGCATCTTGTCACAGTAGCCTGTTGCTTGGAACATTATGGTGATGTTGTTTTATATCCATCCATACTGAGTGTCTGTTCTCAGCTACAGAATCTGGGCTGCTACTCAGTCATCAGTCTGGAGCTAAGGATTCACCTGCCCACAGTGGCATCCGGAAACAGTGTTTTCATGTCTGTCGTTGACGCAAGCTCCCTCAACGTCAGTGCCGCCTCTCTCTGTGTGTTTATAATGCATGTTACAGGAGTTGTACAGTGTGTGTTATGAGCACAAGCAACTGTAGCTATCACAAGCAGGGATGTGTGTTATATGGAAGCCAAGTACAACAGTGATGAATGTTTGGCTGCAGGTGTCAGGTGTGAACTGCAGTGTGCAGAATGACCTATCGTGGCTCAAGGACAAACAACAAAATGTGCATCCCCTGGATCCTGGGGAGATGCAGCAGACAGACCAGCTGGTGAGATAAATCAAATGCATGCAAAAACTGTTTATAATGTTTATAAAATTAACTATTAAGCAGCCCCTGTAGCCAGTGGTTGAAGTGGGGGAAAAAAATAAGCGTCAGGTCTCCCCTTATTGGTATGTTTGTATGTACAGTGGTGCTTGAAAGTTTGTGAACTCTTCAGAACTTTCTATATTTCCGCATAAATTTGACCTAAAACTGCATCAGATTTTCACACAAGTCCTAAAAGTAGATAAAGAGAACCAAATCAAACAAATTAGAAATGGACATTTATGTATTGAGGAAAATGATCCAATAACACATATCTGTGAGTGGCAAAAGTATGTGAACCTTTAAGATTAGCAGATAATTTGAAGGTGAAATTAGAGTCAGGTGTTTTCAATCAATGGGATGACAATCAGGTGTGAGTATTTGACGAACAAAGGAGATTTCTGGGGACCTCAGAAGAAGAGTTGTTGATCCACATCAGGCTGGAAAAGGTTACAAATCCATCTCTAAAGAGTTTGGACTCCACCAATCCACAGTCAGACAGATTGTGTACAAATGGAGGAAATTCAAGACCATTATTACCCTCCCCAGGAGTGGTCGACCAACAGTGATCACACCAAGAGCAAGGCGTATAATAGTCCGCGAGGTCACAAAGGAACCCAAGGTCACCTCTAAGCAACTAAAGGCCTTTCTCACATTAGCTAATGTTAATGTTCATGAGTCCACCATCAGGAGGACAGTGAACAAACACTGTGTGCATGGCAGGATTGCAAGGAGAAAGCCGCTGTTCTCCAAAAAGAACATTGCTCCCCATCTGCAGTTTGCTGAAGATCACCTGGACAAGCCAGAAGGCTACTGGAACAATGTTTTGTGGACAGATGAGACCAAAATAGAGCTTTTTGGTCTAAATGAGAAGCGTTATGTTTGGAGAAAGGAAAACACTGCATTCCAGCATAAAAACCTCATACCATCTATGAAACATGGTGGTGGTAGTGTCATGGTTTGGGCCTGTTTTGCTGCATCTGGGCCAGGGCGGTTTTTCATCATTGATGGAACAATGGATTCTGAATTCTAAAAGGAAATTCTAAAGGAAAATGTCAGGACATCTGTCCGTGAGCTGGATCTTAAGAGAACGTGGATCATGCAGCAAGACAACACCCCTAAGCACACAAACCGTTCTACCAAAGAATGGTTAAAGGAGAACAAAGTTAAGGTTTTGGAATGGCCAAGTCAAAGTCCTGACCTTAATCCAATAGAAATGTTGTGGAAGGATCTGAAGCGAGCAGTTCATGGGAGGAAACCCACTAACATAAGAGTTGAAGCTGTTTTGTAAGGAGGAATGGTCTAAAATTCCTCCAAGCCCATGTGCAGGACTACTCAACAATTACCAGAAACATTTAGTTGCAGTTATTGCTGCACAAAGGGGTCACACCAGATTCTGAAAGCAAAGGTTCACATACTTTTGCCACTCACAGATGTGTTATTGGATCATTTTCCTCAATAAATAAATGACCAGGTCTAATTTTTTTACTCATTTGTTTGATTTGGTTCTCTTTATCTACTTTTAGGACTTATGTGAAAATCTGATGTAGTTTTAGGTCAAATTCATGCAGAAATATAGAAAGTTCTGAAGGGTTCACAAACTTTCAATCACCACTGTATATTGGTTGGTTTCAATGAACTATTCAGTATTACTGTTTGAATTTTTGCAGCAAATAAAGGTTACTAGCAGATACTGATAATGGTCACGATATATTTTTAACAAAGAGGACACAAATTTTGAGCAAGCTAAAGGAAACCTGTGCAAAAGCAACTTGGAGAGAAACTTAGGGCACCCTGGGTAGTGAAATGTAGCTATTAATATTATTATGAGAAACAGCAGTGTAGTACAGGAGTCTTTTGCTGGTGGAGCAGCTCAGGCAGATTGTTTGGTCAGCCAGGGGTAGGACAGGGCACTGGGACCTTATGAGAAATGTTGTTACACAAGAAGTAGTCCTGGGGCTCCAAACAGCAAAAAGTACTTCTACTGCATACCAGCCCACTTCAAGCACTTATAGCAATTATAATGAAACAAACTTAGGGTGTAGATCTGAATTCTGTGTTGTGTGGTTAAAGAATTCACATATAAACTACTTTGAAAATCACATCAGCCACCACAGTAGTGTTGCATGAACTCCACTTGGATGTGGTTTATCAATAATACATACATGTATTACAATTATGTACTTTAAAGGGAATATTTCAGGTGTTCATATTTTCCTTCCAATCGATTCCCCAAAGAACTGCAGCACGGCCTGGTGTACCATTGTGGTATGTCGGATTCAGGAGCTGCTCCGTGGGCAAGTCGCTCTCATCCGAGTGACTAGGCAGGTGCACGATAACTTCTTCAGAAAGGTGAGACACAAGAGTGAATCGTCTCTCTAGAGCCCACAGACTACTGCTTGTGGTCAAGCTGTAAAAATATTCTGGTCATTCATACAAACTTAGCTATCAAAAATCCAACTGTGTCTCTCAGGCCAAGTTCAAAGCAGTGAAGATTGTGAGCACCTACAGTCTGGGTGTACAGACATCCAGCCTTGTCACATTGGGGAACAGCGCCCTCTGGAGGGAGGTATGAGTGAAGCATGTGTTTCTCCATCACACAAGTTTACCTACGTGTTGTGCTGACAGTACTAACCCGAGCTGGACCGTCACAAACTATGTGGTTTTGTGTGGAAGCTGTCCTGTGAGTCCACCTCCCTGAGTGTCTCCCCTACTTGTGCACAGACGGTGTTGGAGGTGCTGAAGGGCCGCTCCATCCCCATTTCTCTATGGATCCTCATCGGCAGCATCATCGGTGGCCTCCTGCTGCTGGCACTCATTGTCTTTATCCTCTGGAAGGTGCTTATCACAACACGCGCTCTACACTGCTGTGTCTGGATTCTCTCAAAACCGGCCCTCTTGGGCTTTCTCCTGTAGCTTTCACTGAGGGAAACACGATTTTCAACTGGAATCCACAAAAACATAGATGGCAATTTTGCCAAGTATAGTCATACCTGGATTCGCGCTCTAGATGTATCCTTGTCAAATGGAGCTTAATGAAACAGGGTTATAAGAGGTCACTAACAGAGTATATTGCTTGAAAACTGCACGTGCATGGTAAGTACAAAATAGATTCAATATACCTTTAGTAATAGCGAATAAAAACAGAAAACAATTTTATGAAACAGATGTAACGTTTGTTTTGGACCCTTTTTACAAATGTTAAAAGATACGGTTAACTATTTGAAATTACTGAAAGAGCTAAACTAAGTGTGCTATTTTGAAACGGTACTGTTGGAGGTAAAGCTTATTGAGGCATTACTGTACAGGTATCCCTCTATTTGCAAGTGTAAAGCTGAGAATCAGCTGATAAGGTGAAATGTTGTACGTCGGTGATGTACCGTGGAAATATAGCTTTAAGATAGAGGGAGACAATAAAAAGTAAATGCATTACAGAGATGTGTATGTCAGGCCTTTTGGTTGCGTTACTTAAATCAACAAACGGGAAAATTCCCTCATGCTCAGCTCGATATCGGTGAAAAATCAGCCTCATATTTGGTCATAACTTGGAAAAGGGTAATAAATGTTTTCACTGGTATACAAAGTCGTCAAACACTTGTATCTCAAGGGATACCTGTACTTTTCAAAAGCAAATGTTAAGGTGAAAAAGCTGCAGTTTCTACATGAAAACTAGCAAGCTACAGAATACAATGAACTACTAATATGAATTTGTGTTTTACAATTTGTTTATGCTGCAAAATACTTTTTCTGTCTTGCTTAGCTGGGATTTTTCACAAGAAAACAGCACAATGAAGAGGATGAACAAGCGAACAACTGAACCCATCACCGTGACAGCAGCACCTGAAAGCATTTTTCATCCAAACCCTGCCATACCTTCCTTTAGACTGGCAAATTAGCACAGCTCAATAAATGAAGGAATGACAGGGGGCTGCAATGCACACAGACGTCCAGACAGTCAGGTCGGCCAGTTGTCCTCCGGCTACAGCACTGTGGACTCAGATCTACAGTTTTTCCAGTAAGATGTGCAGAACTGGAGTGAAGTTCTGTTCTATGGATTGCAGGGTAAAGTATGAACAGTATTGGAACAAATACATATACTGATGTTCAGCAAACCTATGCCTCAATTGTTTGTATTTTTTAAATGTCCTTTTATTTTTTTTACTGTTTTTATTGAGATCCAATATAAAATTAATTTGTACTGCTGACTTGGGTTTTTGTTACCCCCCCCCCCCCCCCCC
>UFQX01001011.1:129459-204474 GCA_900497675.1 Arapaima gigas
CCCCCCCCCCCCCCGGGATTTAAAGTACTGTTTTGGTACAACACGCACACTACAGCAAAATGACTGTCAGTGAAAAGGAAACCAAGTGAAACTGCATCAGCAGGTGTGGAAACTTACTAAAAAATACACTGCTTAACATGTAAATGAAACCATTTCATTATTAAAACACAGAAATTAAATTCATCACCCTAAAATATACCTTTTGTATTTAATGTTAGTATATATTACACAACACAACATTCATTCAAGTTGCGACCTTTGTAATAAGATTAAAAGAAAAACTTCCATGTTATCTGCAGTGACCAAGTGACTTTGACCAGTGTGCAGCGAATAACACAAAGCCGTGTCTGGCTTCATACATCTTCCTCTCAGGGAGGTGCTGCTCTCTCCTGCTTGTCAGCGTGTGCTCAGTGTGGAACTGATGTAGGATTCTAGCAGAAAGATGGTCTCGTCTACTTGGTTTTCGCTGGAGTCCAGCCTGCACACAGAAAAGGTGAGAACATTCAGCACAGACAAAGTCTAAAAGCCTTGTTACCAGACCTGGTTGACTGACTGAATGAGAATGTTGTTTACCGAGAGGAAATTGCACTAAGTTCAGGCACCATACAATACACATACAGCACAACATTAATAAACCAATAAACTTATTTATCCAGAGGGAGGGGGAATACAGTAGTACAGAACAAACTCAGTACCACTTGGGTCATTAAGAGGTCACTACCCCAGCAACATGAGGACACACAAACAGGTTACTCTCGCTCCACAAATGTCCCTCCATCCATCTGTTATTATTAACTGCTTTGTCCCCGTCAGGGTTGCGGTGGTCTGGAGTCTATCCCACAAACACGGCACTAGGCTAGAATGCCACACCCTGGATGGGATGCTAGTACATTTCAAGTTGGCCATATGCAGTCACACGCACTACAGGCAACTTAAAAGTGACTAATTAACCAGAAACACATGCCCTTGGACTGTGGGATGAAACACACACACACGGGGAAAACATGCAAACTCCACACAAATTAAGCTGAATTCAAACCAAGGCAACAGTGCTACTTGCTGAGCCACTGCCACCCACTGCACAGACATACAGGCAGAATCAAGTTTGATATAATGCAGCGAATATGTCAATACCAGCTGCTGGTTTACGCAATTCATGCCCCTCTGCAATGCAGAGCCATAACGCAGTAACAGAAATTTGTCGCATGTCATGAATAAAATGTAATCCCTCAAAATGGGGCTCAAGAGGTAGAAAACCTTGCGAAAAAACTGAAAAGAAAGAAGGTAAAAAAGGCTTCAAAAGTCACTCATAACTATAGAAATAGCTGATCACAGTAAATTGCCTTGTTTACTTTCAATTGTTCACTTCGCTTACTTTTTTATATAAATATTGCTCCACTGCACAACGTAGTTGCTACAAGGTGTTTTGCCATTTTTTAGTAAGATTATTATTTTTCCCCCTTTGAAACAAAGTAAAATAGGATCCCGGTATCTGCAACTTTGATTTGGGCAATGTTTTCAAGAACAAATTAAGTGTTAACCAGTATTAAAAACAAAAGTGGGAAGAAGTTACAATTAAAAAAAAACAGCATTTTCAAAAATTCATAACTGCGATGTTTTTACACGAGAAGCCAGTACAGTGACATGGCTGAGAAGGAGAGCAAGTGCACTGTACTTGTTGACGTGGTGACGAAGGGCCTCTAGCTGCTGCCTCTCGGGGGCAGTGATCATCTCCTCCACTTCTGTCAGCTGGGCTGTTTCTGCCCCGCTAGCCTGAAGCGATGCCAGAATTGCTTCAATGCGCTGGGACTTCTCCAGCAGCCGCCTGCCAATCATAATACCCCCCCCCACGCAAACATCAATCAGACACATGTCCATCACTCAGAAACACTGTGATGTTTGTGGATGTTGCCTAACTGCAAAACACAACGTCTACATCAGCTCAATAGCAGCATACAGCAGTCATGACCGCCTTGACTCCTTAGGGTTTTCCGGCAGTAAATCAGAGGCGCTCGTCAACTCCGACAACAGACAGTTATTCACACCACCAGACGACAGTTTCAAAAGGACTAACTTGTTCTCCTTGGTTTCATGCAGGCGCCTGTCAATCAGGTTAGCCACCGTCTGCAGGGAGAAGCAGCACAGAGATGTAGCCACAACACGGAACACTCAGTGGAGTCCTTCAGCACTTTGAACCCTTGCCACGCAGTACCTTGTAGCAGTGCTGTAGCAGCATCCTCGCAGTGGGCAGGGGGTTCACGGTGTACAGGTAGAAGGTGCGAGAGGGCGCGTGATCCGGCGTCTTTGGGATTTCCTACAAAGAAAAAGATTTTCGGGTAGCCTGTAGCACTGTGTCTGTCCAGCTGTGGTGTCCACCAGGCCACAGCTGACCTTTGTGTGAGACAGATGCTGCAGCAAGAAACCCTGGACTGTCATGGAGATGAAGTCCAGATGTGGTCAATCCAGACTCCCCTACTGTACATATATAGAGACAATCTGTTTGGCTGTAATATGTCTTCTCAGGTGTGCATGGTGACATCAACTGCAACATATCCATAGGCGACCAACTATCCCTTGCTAAAAAAGCATGCATAATTCATATGAGTTCATCATTTCGGATATTCATACAGGGAAGAGAGTTTGAATACGGATCAGTAGGATCGTCTTTCACGATGAAGACCAAAGATTTCAGCTCAGCATTAAACACACAGACTTTCCAGTTTCCTTTTAGTGCAGCAATTAAATAAATTTAAGTCCTCCTGCCTTAAATATTCTGGCATCATGAGTGATGAATTCAACTGGAAACTCAGTTTTACTGTAAAACTATTACCTTTTTTTTACATGAAATCATTTCAGAGATATAACTTTAATACACAAAGCACTCAGCTCTTAGGCCAGCCTCCGGGTTTTTACACTGGCCTTTGCTCTACACGTCTATCACTACATCTCAGCCGAATTGAACCAGGAGAAATGCAAGAGTTTTTCACGCAGTACTACTTCCACCAGGGTTGAATCAGTGACACTGCACAATACTGCAGTTTCACCATACACGCCATTACTAGGATGTAAAATATTCGTATAAAATAATAATACGATTTCAATAAAACTTAACTTCCTGATGGAAATTGCAAATTATATAATTTCACTTCTTATGTTCGAATTTCTAACCATCAAGAAGAACTAGAGCAGGGCTACTACACTGCATTGTCTCCATCACCAGCATCTGCAAGTGTGGGGAGAAAGTGAGCTCTTTGTCACTACACTAAATTAGTCTATATGTTAGGCTATTTGACATTTGAGCCCAACTTCATAAAAAAATGTTAAGAATTAACATTCATGACAATAATCTGCAAATTCTGTCTGCTGCCGACACCTTTACTCTTAGACAAAACTGGTCTTGGTCACAGCTTTGGAGGTATTGCGTGTGACACATCTGGAGAATGAATCCAAGCCAGTTCATGTCAGACTTGGACAATCTCAACCCAGGCTGAACGTTTAAAACCAAAGCTGACTCACTGAAAAAGCCAACATGGTTGGTTGACAGTGAAAAGTGTAGTACGTGTTCCGTTCGGTGCAGCTGAAACTATGTGAGGTCACTACCTGCAGCTGGACCAGGTTTGCTGAAAGCAGTGTGTAGAGCATTTCTTTGGCTTCCTTTGCTGGAATCATAGCAAAGTCCTCCACCTGCTTCTGTTCCAGATGCCGTTTGCGTAACAAGAGGCGGAAAATCCGTGCTGACCGAGAGCCAAACCTGAACAGTATGACCACATAGAGACCAGAGGTAACATCAATCTGGCAAAGTGAGACACTTCTCAAACAAATATCATAGAATATAATAAACATTTCCCTTGTGATGGAGAGGAGGAACATACTGGAAACTCTGGGAGTGCCCAGGTAACATAAAAAGCAGTACAAGTCTTTCAAATCATCACAAACATGAAAGGAAGATCAGAACAAATGAGAAGATGACACTAACAGACGTGGAGTTCCACCACGGACACAAACAATCCAGGCTCTCCTACCTCTCCTGCACCACAGACTCCAGTGTGGCCCTTGCCAGGTTGGCGAGAGCTTTGTGCAAATCTGACTCATAGTCAAGGACCAGCAGACTGGTGGATTAAACGCCGCAGAAGCTGAAGATGATGCTGGGAAGTCATGCTTTGTTTCAGGGATACAAGGCAATTCAGACAGAATTAAAGTAAGTATCATACGAACATGTAGTATGTTGAGCATTTGCAAGAAAAAAATGAGAGTTATTTTATAAACAGGTTTAATGGTAGCAAGGCTCGTATGATAGTGAGCAATACATTTATGAAAGTTTTCAATTCTTTGGGAAACACCCCGTAAGCAGTTATGGAAATGGCGGTCACGTTCACTAGCGGAGAACCGCTGAGCACCACAGTGGTGCCGCTGTTAAAGGATACTGACAACATACATTCCTCCTCCGCTGTCACCCGTCTTTCCCACAAACTCCATCTGAGTGAGCCAGGCAGAGCAGAGACACGGAGAGAAACACAGAGGTCAAACACTGCAGGAGTCACAGGTTCTGGCAAACTCTCCTTGAGCACCGGGGTCCATTCGAAATGAGTCTTACTGGGTCATCCACAAGAAGCGAGAGGTACTGCTCCAGAACGGGCCTGCCGATGCTGTAACTGGGAGGAAGGGCGCGGAAGATCTGAAACCACATGAAGCAGAGGCTTCATACAAACCCTCTTAACCAAGTAGCAGCTTGTGACAGTGCAGGTGATGCCAACACGGCAGCTGGCCACACAACAGGACCGGGCAGCAGGGACAAAGAGAGAGCGACAGAATGGGGGGTGGAGACCGACCTCATTGGCGGACAGAGGCTGTGTGTAGGCAGCACTAGGGGTGGTGGTCACTTCACTCATCCTCAGCATGGTCCGTACAATTTCGCTGCTGGTCTGCGGGCACACGGGCCGACTGCTCAGCAAAGGGATGAACAATTGAGAAGGTCCACAGCAGACTGATGTACACAAGTTCAGACTCACCTGGTCCATTTTGCTGGCAACTGCACTGACAATCGCCTGGTCTCGAAAGTGCTGGTGGAACCTGTCAAAGTTCACTTGCCAGTAGATGCCCTCATCACCTGAAGGCTGAGCAGGAAAGAAATCAGTGACAAAGAAGAGTTTTGGTTTGATATTTTGGCATCACTTGGTACAAGTCCAAGTAAAATACTCCTCAGTACAGGTGCTCTTCAACTTACGAGGGGGTTCTGCTGTGACAACCCGATCATAAATCAATTTCTGTGCAAGCTGCAAATCTCCTTCATACTTTATGCCCACCCACTGTGTAGCCATGCTAATGTTTGAACAACAACATACAAGGGAAAGTAAAAACGGAAAGGCAATTTCAAGTCTCCCACCAAGAGACGGAATGTACATAAGTTGTATTATTTTTCTACAAGCTCTCCTACACTTTGCAGCAGACCACAAGCTTCCACATTCCATGAGAAAAGAAGGATTTAGGTTGTTCCCAAATCCATGTATGCAGCACTTCTTTCTTCTTTTCATCACCTCCAAGTATTGCCCCTATAAGGGAGCCGAAGACACGACGTGAGGTAGAGACTGTGATGCAGGTTTGGCAGAACCTCAAACTTGAGATTTCAGACTGGGGCCGCTGCATGGAGAGGAGCACCGCCGGTCATGGTGCAGTTTTTCACAGCTGTCCTCCACTGTGGTACATTTCACATCATCTTTAAGCAGAACCATAAGCTGCCCTGTTTACAGATTGTCCGTCTTCTTCACAACATCCCAAAACATACCACTTCACACCCCAGAAGAAAGAGAAAAACTTTTTCGGAACACTTGAACTTTTGTGCCAGAGAAGAAGGACGTTGTTCGGATGGTGCAGTCGGGAAGCAGACAAACTGGTGACAGAGCTGGCACCATGCTGGTTCAAACCCCCTTATAGATTAATAATAATGGTTAATAAACACCTCCAACACTGACTGGGTCCATAACAAACACGGTCCCTTGCAGTCATCGCGCAGCTGACAGAACAGTCACTGTTAGTCGGTGTGACAAATCGTTGGAACGTGAAAATAACACAAGGTTCAGGGGACAGGCAGCGTAAGTCGGGAGGATTTTTGTAACTCTCGTGTGTCTTACGTCGACCACCTGCAAGTCAGCGTGGAGCCGTTTCTACTTACCTCTGTCTGGTCCTTGTCCAGCTTGGCTCTTTTCGCTGCCCTCTGGTCCCCTTCAATTTCCTCACTGGAGAGTCGCCGTTTGCCCCGACCTGAACTCGAAGGGCGGGGCGTGGTTAGGGCACAGTGGAGAGAAAACCATCTTACGAGCATTCGCCAAACACGTGGCGCAATATACACCTCTGAGGCTGATCTGGGGCAGTTTGTATCGGTCGGGGTGATTGTCTGAAAGGGTCGGGACGATCACTGAGACTGGGGGTGCGTCCACAGTCGCAGTCAACAAGGCGGCGGAGGATGGTTCAATCACAGCGGAGCACCGCTGAAGAAACTGAGTTTCCACCAATCGGGAAAAGGCAGAGACCACCTCGCTGTAGTCCATACTGCTCCCCTCTACAGAAAGGACGACGGCAGAAAAAGTGAGACCTGGATTTCTCCCACACACCCAGCCTCCACACTACTAGTCCACAGCTCATGTCCACCATCAGCTTATCTACATTCAATGTCCACTCACCCTCCATGTTTTGGGTGAGCCTGTCGGCCACCGTCCTGACCGCGTGGCTCATGGTCATGTGACCCCGCTGCAGCACCTCCTCCACGATGAGCTCGCCTGCGTCCCCATACAGGGTCTTGGCAGTGTATATGTAGCGTGGAAAGCGCAGAATGCGGAGAACCCGTTCACAGCTCAAGTGGTACTCCACTCCTCTGCGCCCGCTCACAAACACACACAGTCCATGTTGTACCAACACACAAAGCGACTTCTTCACCTGGTCAAAGGGGGAAATGAGGGTAGTGAAAGGGTTAAGTAAACCTTTCTGCCTCCAGTGGTCGGTGTTAGTTGAACCCAACGCCCCCCAGTTCTTTTTCACTCTACAGGCTACAAGAACAAAGGAGATTTGGGGCAGACTAAGTCCCCGATTCCACACACACACACAGCAAACTGTGGGAGGGAGTGTTACTGTGAATAACGTCTACTTTCTCAGTCCTCAGCATTTTCCTTTGACCAGTGCGCCAAGCTGGGCTTTCGAACCATCTCTTCGTGCAACAGGCACCTTATCATTGACAGATGCACCACTGGGGATATTTGTGGAATCATTCATTTACAGTGATTCATTCATTCATTCAAGATACTATTGAGTTTTGATGACTTTGATAAATTAAGGAAAGGTACTGTGATTTGGAAAATCCTCTTTGCTAAAAAACGAAATCCTCTGGAAAACCCTGAAGACTACAGCGAAGTGCCTGTGCTAATGACACAGCTGCATGGACGTGTGTGTGCAGGGCAACAGGCGATTCTCTCCATGCTGTCCTTCCCAGTGGAGCAGCAGTACCAGATCAAGCGGAGTGCCGGTCTCGTGAGCGATGGCGCGCAGCGTCAGGGCTCTGTTCTTCAGCAGGTGTGTTCCCACCTTCTCCACCACCTCCCCATAGTGCTCTTGTAGCAGCAGCCCGCACAGCCGTACCTCCTGCGCCGTCATCTGCGGGGGGTCCACCGCAGCACATCTCAGCGTGCGGCGCGTAAACACACTCACACAGCACATTAAGTTCATTTCACACACTCAGCCTCATTGTTCTGCATCAACTTAACTGTTCTGCTTCAAAACATCACCTTTAAATTTCCAGCCTGAACTTTTCTACACCGCAGAACCATATTCATAATTGAGATGCAGCTGCTTGAAACACAAACAAACACACACACACACACACACACACACACACACACACACACACACAAACACACACACACACACGTGTTGCCATCATGGTCACTGACTTTGCCACACAGCCCACGTGCACGTTTCCTGACGAAATGACGTTTGCACGTCGGCAGCCTCAACCAATAACGTGTATTTATAGGTAACCGGTGATCCGTTCGCGCGGATGTCTGTACTTCTGCATTTTTTAAAAACTTTCTGTGCAATATTTAGCACTGAGTGTAGCCGGTACAAATTCTCGGGGTGACTCTGACTTTAAACCAGGGCTTCTCTTGCAGACTAACAACTTTGTTTGCTTTACTGCTCAAATGAAGTAATACGTACTGGGCGCAGTAGAAACTGAGAAATCTAAACGTTTAAACACGATAAAACAAAACTTTTCCTACCGCTGCTCAGACGAATGACGCCGAAACGCTTTGCAGCCGGTTTCCAGCCTGGAACGTGTGTCCGGCGGTCATCGGGCCACTTCCGCCCCGCTGCGTGTTGCGCAGACGCGGACGGCTCCGCTTCCGCCCCGCAGCGGTCGTGCGCGTTCCGGGGGACACGGGCCTCCGCATAGCCGTCACCGCACTGCATGCAGGGCTCACGGCGGACCGCCTCCTTCCCACAGCCGGAGGACCGACGTCAGTGTTTGTGCCAGTGCGTGGAAGATGGCGGAGGCTGCGTCGGTTCCACAGCATCGGTTCTTCTGCCACTGCTGTAAAGGCGAAGTGAACCCGAAGCTGCCGGTCAGTATCCCGCCTCGAGCGGTGTTCCCCCGGGCCGCCCGCCGCGGCCTCGCCAGCGCCTGTCGGCGGACAGATCTGCTCAGACCGGGGGCTGAAGTGCAGCTCGGCCGCTCGCCCGCAGGCCTCCGGCGTGAACTCCGGCGCCGCGTCCTTTATTTTGGTGTCGTTTCTGTTTCTCTTTAAATGTTGCGGCCCGGGTTCCGAACATCATTTATATTTGGTACAAGCGGTTTAAAAAAAAGTGCTTGTGGAGCTTTTCTGGCCGTTCGCTCCGCTTCCCCCCCCCCCTGCGTTTTCTCGGCTTTTCTCCCCATCCTTTTCGGTCTCTTTGCTGCATTAGAGCTGCACGGAAAAGCGGGGGCTGCGGTATGAAACGAGGGGCTCCGAGCCTTTGTCCATCTGGCGAAACACACCCTGACCTGTGTGTGTGTGAGAGAGTGAGAGAGTGAGTGAGTGAGATCACCACCAACATTACCCCCGTGCTGGTGGCACCAGGTGGTCTCTTGCTCTGGAAGGTTCAGGGATCAGATCCCACTGCTGCTCTACTGTACCACAGAACGTGGTACTTACCCTGCTGTGTACGTGGGTCGGTTTCCCTAACGCTCTTATTTGACGTTAACTTTTCGACAACGAATAAAGGACAATAAGGAATAATGATAAAGCCGCCACTTTGACGGACTGTCAACTTGCTGGTTTGTACCACAGAAATACGTGAGAGTGGGAAACTGGGACTCGAGTCCCCATGTTTCACATCTTCATGTTCTTATTTCGCTCAGGGCACCAGATGGCATGGTGGTTAGAGCTGCTGCCTGTGGAGTCTGCAGGTTCACATCCCACCCTTAAGTGAGGCACATGGATGAATGTACCTGTTCTGCCTCTCAGGTTTAATGTGTCAACAAGTCAAGCGACATTTAGAACTGTTTGTGTTCACAGAACTTTCTGGCACGTTTGCCTCTTGCCCCCCTTGCCAGGCATTGCTGGCCTTCCTGGATATTTCACCCTCCTGTTTTAAGAGAGCTTAAGAACTTCTCCTCTTTTTTCAGTTTTCTTGCTTGGTGGTAACTTATAAACCAGTGTGAGTCGAGCCTGTATTTTAAAACTAAGTAAGAATATAATGTTTGTTTAGGTTTCTGAGCTAGAAAAGGAAAGCAAGTATGCTGCAGTGTGTAAATTGGTCCTTAACTACAAAAGTTATATCATGTGAAACGATTTAACCTGGTTGGCACTGCAGCTCAGTTCTTTGTCGAGTTTTTTCCTGCCCTGTTTGCCCGGTTGTGGTGGACTGGAGAGGTGGACTGTAGCAGACCACCCGCTGGTCTGCGGAGGCTGCCGTTGTTATTGACATTTTATAATCCAGCAATAATATTTGAGCCCCATTCTGTCACAGCGCAGTGTCTGTGGGGCCGGAGAAATACAGTATGTCACTGCAGTAATTCCCTCTGGAAAGTTTGTGCGTTTCCCACACTAGGAGCCTGTGCTGGTGACGCGCTCTCTCTCTCTCTCTCTCTCTCTCTCTCTCTCTCTCACACACACACAGTGTGCTGACTTTCTGCTACTTCACCTGCTGCAGTGAGCTTTAGCGCTGATGTCACAGCTGTACTACTGGTTTGGATTTCACATTTGCACTCGTCTCTCTCAGTAACCAGTTGTTTGCTGTCCGTTTGACTGTGGTGATGCATTTTAAGGTCAGTGATCCCTGTCATGTGTTTTTAGGAGTATATTTGTCCCAGATGTGAGTCGGGCTTCATAGAGGAAGTGCCCGAAGACTCCAGGTGAGAACCTCTCTGTGTGCGATCAGTCTTCAGTCACGGATGTGGTTCTTGTTTGTGCTTCACTCACTCGAGTTGTGCTGCCCGCAGCCTCCTGGAGGGCGGCGCTAACGGCATCACGGACGACACAGCTACACAGTTTGCAGAGGTGACACTTCCTTTTTGCCTTTCTTTGTATCAGACTGCAGGTCTTCTGACTGCTTTGTTAGGATTTGTTTGCGTTATGTTTTCAGCGGTTCTGATTTGGTGTTGAGCTGATGCTCCCTTGTCTGTCACAGTTATGGCACCTATTGTTTGTGGAGCGGCCGTTCACGGTCGACCCCGACAGCTCGGAACCTGAGCCCCGCCCCCCCGGTATGGTGGGGGGTGCCCTCGGCGGCTCTTTAGGCTCGACGCTGGGGGGTCCTCTGGGAACCGCGCTCGGAGGGGCTGAGCACTGGGGACCTGGACGCCCCCCTCGCCTTCACAGCCAGAGGAGGTACCGGTCCCGGGCGAGTAGCCGGCCCGACCGTTCCCCCGCAGTCGAGGGGTGAGTCCTGCCAGCCCTGTCTCCCTTCAGCACTAGTGTGTATGCGACTTTCAGTCACGCCAGCGTCAGTTTTTATAGCGCTTAAGAAAGTGAAAGAATTTCACCCCGAATCAAATGCAAATGACTGCCTGGAATGTCGGTATCAAAGTGATGGTCTGAGCAGAGCAGCAGGGCTGTGATCCTCCTGCGCAGTAACAGGTGATCTGACTCATGGGTGAACTGGCAGCGCAACCATTCAAGCCCCATAAATCTCAGCTGCCTCAGGCTGCAGGACACTGAAGCCAAACAAAACGCTGTGTCGCTTATTACTGTCTATTAATAGCATGTGTAATAATGCAGAGTCTCATTCAAAAAGAATTTCATGCATTTATTACTCAGTAAGTATCATGTTGACATGAAGCATAATGAGCATTTGTCAGATTAATGGAAAAAACAGTTACTTCACAGTTTGGTTTAGATCACGTTTATATGATACTAAGTTACTGAGTAATAAATGCATGAAAGTGTTTGATTCCTTTCTGAATCAGCCTGTGTGTGTGTGTGTGCGTGTGTGCGCGCGTGCAGTATTTGCTTTGTATAAAAATGTCCTCCTTTCCCTCTCGGCCCCCCCGGTCCGTCTCTAGGATAGTACAGCAGTTTTTGGCAGGACTCTTCGCCAACTCCGGAGTTCCTGGCAGCACTCCGCTCTCATGGTAAGTCCTCCATTTCCCTTCACTGTCGCACTCTCCTCGGCTGCTGCTTACCGCTGCTCTCCCTGCACAGGACAGGCATGCTGCACTCGAACCCAGGGGACTACGCCTGGGGTCAAGGTGGACTGGACGCCGTCATCACACAGGTCCCCGGCCCCGTGACATGCACGCTGTCGCTCCGGTCGCAGCCACACGTCTCCCGGTCCTCTTAGCGTTTGCGTTGCTTTGTCCTCCTGCTGCTCTCTCCCTGTTACCTACCACTTTCTCTCCTCCTCAGCTGCTGGGTCAGTTTGAGAACACAGGCCCCCCACCTGCTGAGAAGGAGAAGATATCCTCCCTGCCTACGGTCATCATCTCTCAGGAACAAGCGGGTCAGTGGCCTTGCTCGTGTTTGCCGTGTCCTTGCTGTATTTTACCCTCAGCAGTCTTGTCCCTTCATAGCTGGATCTCCACCCAGCCTGTTTCATACGCCGCGATACCTCATTCACGGGACAAGAAGACTTGGGGAATTTGGGTTTCGTGTGGGGAAAGTGGATCAGAACAGGTCTTCGCTTGTCTGTTTCTCGCTCCAGGGGACATCGTCTGACTTCAGTAGGGGGTCTAATGGCAGCAAGGTGTTTGTTCATAACTGGGCATGGCGTCCCGGTGGGAGGGCTGGCAATGTTCCGTCGGGTCCTGAGTGACGACCCCAAAAGGCCCTGTGCACGTTTCTTCTGCACTTGTCTGTGGTTGAGACCAGGATGAGGAGGAGGCTACAGTCCATCGTGGACGTTGCTCATATCCTCTAAGTGCAGTGATCACCATGAGCTCTTTCAGCCACAGGTTCTTCAGCTCTGCTGCACTAAGAAGCTCTTCTGGGGGTCCTTTTTCCAGCAGCCATCCCCTCCGTAATGACACACGAGGACCTGTTGACATTTACATCGTTTTCTGCCGTTAGATCTTATTTGTTTTGCACCTTGTTATGTGTTATAGGGGTCATGTGAGTTCTTCTGCTAAGCTTCCCTGCAGCTGTACTGTCCTGATGCTGAATTTTAAGCGAGATGTTCATTGTAAAGATGAATTGGAAGAATTTAAATGACACGTATTTACTGTCTGACGAGAGTTGACTTTGCTGCCCTTCTGTTGTGTACTATTTCTGCTGCGTGACTGTCTAGTGTTTCTCCGTTAGATAACTTAACTTGAACTGTGTTGAACTCAAGTTTTCTTAATTTCATTCTGAGTGATACCCCAGAGTGAAGATCTGCCCCTCTTTCATGCTTCTCCTCTCCCCTCAGATGCTAACATGGAATGCCCAGTCTGCAAAGAGGACTACTCTGTGGGGGAGCCTGTCCGGCAGCTTCCCTGCAAGCATTTCTTTCACAGCGACTGCATAGTGCCCTGGCTGGAGCTGGTGAGCGTCGGGGGTCTGGGGCAGAACACACAGGGATGTAGGGAATGGTGTGCGAGAGGAACTGAACTTGTCCAAGTTGGGGACGAGTGCCTAACATGACTTCCTCCCCCCCCCCACTGCAGCACGACACGTGTCCCGTGTGCAGGAAGAGTCTGAACGGGGAAGACAGCAGCACCCAGCCCCCCTCGGAGCCCCCTTCCCTTAACACTGACCCCCGCACACAGGAGAGATGGTCTTTCTGAGACACACCCCCATCTTCAGCGTGTCTCAATCTGCGACGTCTTAGAGATTTACTCCGCCCTTCCTTTCTTTTCTGCCTGCCCCCCCCCCCCCCCCCCGCTTCCACACCGAGAGGAAATCATTGCTGTGCCCCTGTTGCCTTTGCTTTTCTCACTTTCCTCTCTAGTCCTGCTCCTCCTGTCACCTCTGACTATAACCCCCCCCGGCCCACTGACAAAAGCGATTGTCCTCTCAAGGCCTCCTTCCAGCCTAGCGCTCTGTCCGATAACGTGCACCTGCTCCCATAGGAAGTTGTTGTAACAGCCAACGAGATCACCAGTAGCAATAAAATCCCAGCCCTGCCCGACACTGGAGCAGACAGACGCACCCACCAGTACTGCCCTGGTTCACGTGAACAGTGTCAGTTGTCCACTGCACCACCCCCACCTGCCTCTTAACCGCCCCTTTCTCTGCCCCCCATCGCTTTCTGGAAACTGCATGCCCAGCGGTGTCACCCCGGGCTCCGTGAACACACACACGCACACACCCAGTCCCACCCTGTCGTCCCCCCTCCCCTGCCAATGTTGGTCCTCTGTCCGTCTCTGTCGTGTGTATATATTACAAAAGATCTTCAGCCATTTATTCTCTCAGTTGACAAGTTGTCTTTTGTTCTCATTTCTATCACTCTATTTTTTTAATGTAAATAATTTTAGTCCAACAACTTCTGGTGAAAAATCTAAAAGCATATTGATAAGACGTGGATCTCGAAATATTGCGAATGTGTGAATATATACATACTCACACAGTGCAAGTATGTGAATATATAAGACAAAATGTGTATGGCAATGTATTAATAATAAAAAATGTAAAAAAAAAAAAAAAAAAAATTAGCATCCCGTGGAAGATGTTCTTTACAAAGACCACTTGTGTGACTTTTCTCGGTGGCTGGGGATAAACATATTAAGAGAACTGATTCAGGATTCTAACTGACGTCTCAGCTCTTATGCAGACTTTTGGTAACTTCTTCCATATCTTCTGCAAAGGATGTTAGTGATCTCAGTTTAAAGGTGTCATGTTTCTCTACTGTCGTTGCCTGTTTAGTCCCAAAAGGGCCTTTTTGCAGACGTTGTGTATTGCGTAATAAAACCCAACGTTTACCAGAGTAAAAGTGGATGCTGTGCTGTCACCCTCCAGGGCCGCCGTAGAGCTCCCACTTCTGGAAAGGTGCACGGACCCCAGATGGGCTCCTAGAGCTCACTTTGCACAAGTTAAAGTAATACAGCTCCCCACAACGAACAATATTCACAAACTTATTTACTGAAGTGTTCATTTACAAAGGCTGATAAATTATGTATGTTACTCACCAGGTAGAGAAATTTGAAAAGCAAATGCTATTAATGGCCAGTAATGAGTCAGTCGATCCATTTCAGAGGGAGGCATGAGTGTGAAGCCTGGAATTTGTGGAAAATCTGCAGAATTTCTGAAATGTGAGCTTCATTCCTCGAGGGTCTGGGAGGCCGTCAGCGTGTGGCCCACATGACGGTGAGGATGGAACGTGCAGGGGAGGAGGAGGGGATGTAGCCGACAGCCGGATCCCAGACCTCAAACTGCACCGTTTTGTCGGACCTGGAAAACAGTCACCTGCTTGTCTGCACTTTTGCAATGAGGTGCCACGTTAACTCAAGATTTTGTCTGTTAAAGACCTTCTCGTCCAACTGCGTCCAGGACAAACTCTCCCTACCTGTTCAAAACGGTGAGCACGGTCGACTCGTCTGGCCTGAGGAAAGCAGTGACCTCCAAATCTGAATGTGCGCTGAAGGACACGCCTACACGTTGAGACCCCTCCAACAGGAATTTACTACAACAGAAAAAATAATCCATGAATGAGAACAACAATGTTGTTCAGGTGTGAGACAGGAAAAGAGCTGCTCAAGTTTCTGCAGCATTTTGTAGAAAAATGGAACCAGTAAAAATATTACACAACTGTTACACTACAGAGCATAAGAAAAACTCCTGAAATCAGACCTGAAGTGGGTCATAACGTAGAAGGTGGGCTGCTTGTAGAAGACATCATGGGTTTTGTCCACAATTATCGCGCTGTCCACAAAATTCTTCACCCAGTTGGGACCCCCACGCAGGTCTAGAGCCAAGTTCCAGTCAGTCCAGCCCGTCACATAGTGGTTCAAATCCTGCAGAGAATGAGCACAACCACACATTTCCCGGTTGCTAATCGCCCGTCAACATGGACTAGAATGCAGCGGGAGATGCCAGTGAGGCACGGGCAGCTTCCCAGCATTCAGTAACATCTGCTTAACACCCCCCAGGAACACAAGCTTGTCACCAAGTTGTTCGCACAAGGAGACGGCTTCTCACCTCGGTGATGTCGTGGCCATACTCCTCAGCCCTGTCCCAGCTGCCCAGCTTTATTCCCGGATCTAGAGAGTTCCAGCCGCTGCAGGCCTCTGTGCCAAAGAGGTAATATTCCGGGAAGAGGTGGTGTGTGGTGGACAGGGTGAGCTCTGCTGGAACGAAGCTGTCATAGTACCAGTGAACCCCAATGCCATGGATGTAGCGAGCAGCATGAACATCACCAAGCACCTGTGGAAGAGCCCTGGCCAGTCAGTCTAAAGCAGGTGAGCAGACCCACCTTCTCGCTACTCGCGTGTCCCGCGGTTTCCTCACCTCGTGGGCTGTTGCCACTTCGGTGTGACGTGTATCAGCTAAAAAAGCGTGAAATGTACTGTACTGTATGACGTGTTATACGTCTGCAGTGGCCGGTTTGTTGGCCGCAGGAAGACGGGAGAGCAACACAGAGGGCGATGCTGGCGTGCAGGAGCCGCCTGTGCCCCGCCCAGAAGCCCTCGCTGAAGGTTCCCCCATCCTAACAAGGACCTGAACCACGAGCTGCTCTTCACAGGTTCTGTTTATCTGCTGGTAATGTCAACGTTAAGGCCTGCGTGCTGCTCTCATTTCAGCCTCTGATACTCCAGGAACTTTTTATTTTTAATTTAAAAAATGATTAACTATTACTGGTTGAACTTACAAACCATGAGTGTCGCTGCAAGATCCACTTTTAACTGATTCTACAGAGAGCTGTTGGAAATATGAATGCGTGTTGACCACAATGGGAAACACTTTCGGACCTTGTGCTCCTACCAGCAAGATACACAGTAGTTACTCCTCTCTCGTTTTTTTTCCCCATCAAGTGTGTCTGCATTTTGAAGACGCATGACTTGTATGTACTCCATAGTGACTTATAATCTGGAGAACAAGGTAAATGCCATCACTGCCACCACGTTTCTGGGTCCTCACCACTTTGGCCCAGTGTGGCAGCAGAAGCCTCTGGTCATCCAGAAGGAGCAGCTGAGTTTTGGGATACTTGGACTGGGCAATGGCAGGACCCAAGTCCCGCGACACCCAGTCCCGCTGTGTCTCTGGAGTGAAGCCAAGGGCCTGGAATTTGTAGTTGGTCATCATCCCAGCTGTGGGTTCGTTCCCAGTGGTCACAGCCCAAAATGTCAGGTTGTGCTTACTGTACTCATCCAGGAATCTAATGGGGAGTGATGTGGAGAAGCTGAATAACTGAAATGTTCTAATTACTGATGACAAAGCAATATAGATGCAGCTGAGCAGAACCAGGGCTCAAGCCACCACTAGTGAGCAGTCAGTCAACCTCATACCTCACGTAGTAGTTTGCCCAGGTCTTGTGCTCCTGGCCTCCAGCCTCACCCTTGAGCGTGCCCTTGCCGATGAGAGCGCCGTTGGTCTTGAGCCAGGCAGGAGCACTCCAGGCACTCGCCAGCAGAGACAGGGGGCGGGGGGACAAGGCCCAGGCGCGCTGGAGCAGGGGGATCTGCAGCACGGGGACAAATGGCCCACAAAGGAAGAATGAGGCACATTGCACAGCGTACAACTGAGGCGTGTGTGAAGGCAGCACGGATGGAGCAGCAGATGGCAGTAACTGTGCCACATCCACAGGTTCGTCCTGGCAAGTTCTTCCACTTCAGCAGAGCAGCTGAGCTGAGACTGGGAGGAATTCTGTCCTTTTCACCCAGACCTGCACCTGGAGAGACTGTTGTGGCGGCCCTGATGGAAGGTGGAAAGTTTGCTTTCGGCGAGCAGTGCTGTGAGAAGCCCGCAGAGGTGGCTAGTGATGTGCTTGAAAATAACTTGTGCAAATGTGAACTTTTTGCCATCGACGCTTGTTTACTTGCGTATTTTTGTCAAAATGAACTTCTGCTCCATTACGTTCTTCTCACCCTCTTCTCCTTAAATTTTTCAAATTAAATCTTTTTACTTTTTCCCTGTCAAGCTGCAGCATGCAGTGGTCAGAGCCGCCGTTTCTGGACTCAGCCAGTTCCATTAACACCTCCACCCCCTGTTGGGGGGTCCTTGGCACAGGGTACAGACACGACTGCTGCAGTAAAAACTACCCAGCTGCAAAAGTGGGTAAATAACTGCAAGAAGCTTAACACTTTAAGGTGTTCTGGAGAAGAGGTGAGCACTAATGGAATGAGTATTACTTTAACCCCTAACGTCCTGTGGGGATTCCAGCCACGAATGGACCGCCAGGTGAAGCTTGCTGTCAGCTGACGGCTTCTGTCCATTCCACTGGCCAGAGTGCAGAGTTTCCTCCTGTCGCGCTAAGCATTCACTCCATATCAGACACGTTTACACATAAATCCTACACTTCAACTTGCCAAATTTTCACAGTGAAAGGTCCACAAAATGGCAGGTGAAATGAGCAAATAAAAATATAGAACTATATGCAAAACCAAGTCCCAAAAAGGACAGAACCAGGTGCTAAAAAGCTCTGGAGTGTTAATGGGAGAAGTGACACCTTCTTTCTATAAGAGTTCAACACTTGAAAAAAACGTGTGGCGGTCAGGCAGAGACTCTGAAATAGAAACATTTGTATCTCTATCTTGTCACTGTCTTTCTCATCTTTAGCATCATAAACTTTTTGTTCAAAAACCAAACCTGCTGCTGCCAATCAGATTTCAAACCAGTTTATCAAGGAGATAAGTGTAAATCACCTAGAAACGGGGATTATTTCACAGTCGAGGTGTTGCAGCTTCTTACCGGATCAGACGTTAAACGTAACGAGAGGACGCAGGAGACGACGGCTCTGCAAACAGGAAGCTGTGGAAATCGCCCAAATAATGTACTAATTTAAATATATACAAGTTCCGTTCTTGGTCCGAATGTGGACAGGAGTCTGTGTACTGAGTACTGGGGCCGTTCTTTATTCGTGAACTCTGAGGAAAATTGAGTTTAAAGATGTTTAACACAAGAAGGTCTTGACATGGTAAGAGTACATAAAGCATAAAAAGAACTTTTGAAAAGCTATATAGCTTTAGACTATAGCTATATAGTCTAAAAATAATTTGAAATACACAACGTGTTATTGGTCTGAAGCATTTTAGTTATAATAGTGACTTTAGAGTAAAGATCAAACTGTGAAATGTTCCAGAAAGCTGGGAAATATTAAACGCTAATTCATCAGGGTAACTTCAATTGTCCCATAAACAAGACAATAGCACCAAACAGATGTACTTTTAACGTTCTCATTTTTGTGAATTATCAATTACTAATGAGGCTGCAGCAAAATTGTATTATGACAAATTTTCACCTGTGATAAATGTTAACACAAATTTCTGAGTACTAATAACTATAATAATGTTAAATGTAACTTTTAAATACTCTGTATGCATTTTCCTAACTTTACTGTAAAGCTGAATAGTTTTTAATCCCACTTTCCTCCTGCCTGCTTACAGCACCACCTCACAGCCTCCTACTGGAACCAACAGTCCGGTTCGGTCTGGTTTATCCAATTAAGTTGCACTGCGTAACCTGCACTGAATAACTTCACGCGTGATGTGAACCCTGTCTGATGTCGGCTTCAACGTTAATCCCACATCCACTCAAGAACATCCCACAGCTACCGCTAAGTTTAGTTGTTGCTTTTCTCCAATTGTGTAGTTAGGTTGCAACGTGCAGCGAAACGCAAAGATGCGGCAAATTTGGACAAAACGCCATTGGCTGCCGTCCTCCTGCAGGGGGTGGGGTCAGAAGTTGACTCATCGTTTGGAACTTGCGCAGCTCAGCATAGTGTCTACAGTACCATTTTCACTATCTTTAATTCCATGCTTTTTGTGCTTTTATCAAATGGAGATGATAAGTGAGTAAACTTTTCTATTATTACAGGGTCGTGTGGCAGCCATGGTTCTCCCATAATGCATTGCTACTGTATGCATAAAAATAGTTGTGTCTAATTGTTGTGGGACGGTATAGAAGAAATGTTGGCCCTGCGAGTGTTCAATGTGTTCAAGAACTTGGAGCAGACTTGTTGTTGCTGTCTATGAGTGCTGGCGTTTTGACAGGCCATGTGAAAATAAAGCTCAAATGCTCACTTAATTTGTATTTTGAGTATGTGAGTATTTGTACAGTGCTACTTTATGTCTTATTATGGGATGATCAGTAGTGTAGTAGGTGAGCATGGTGACTTGTAATGGTTCTCTGTTCAGATCCTGCTCCCGCAACTGAGGTTTTGGCTTTAAACAATGCATTTACCCTTAAACACTACAGTATAAATACATAAACCGCTTTCCCACGTAGTGTTGATGCCCCGCAACATTTAGCTTGTGCAAATGGACATCATCTTGGCTCAATCTGTGTGAAGTTTGCATGTTTTCTCTGTGTTTCCTTCAGCTTCTCCGCTTTCCTCCTATTATCCAAAGAGTAAGTAAACAGCTCACCCTGAACTGCCTGCAGTGTGTGAATGTGTGCAAGTGAGTGTGTGATCCCTGTGGGGAACCGCTGGCCTGTCTGGAACACACCCCGCCTGGCAGCCTATGTCCCGGGACAGTCCTCACAGTGGGCGACGTATAGGGTTCAGCAACTCATCTTTTACTGGCCTCATGTTTATTTGATCAGTTTAACCTACAATGACTAGTTTTATTGGGACACCAGATTTATTTAATTGAAAAGACATGTAGATATATATTTGTTGATGAATGTTAAGCTACTAATGTTACCAGTAGTTTAGAACCTTAAAAGCTTCATTTAAATCAAACTAACTTCAGTTTTACAGTAATTATTTTTTACTTTACTTTTTTACTTTCATTCCAGTAAATTTTTGGATGTAGAGTTTTGCAGAAATTTTTAAATCAACAGTATCCACCTTTACTGAGCTCTGAACAACCCCAAGGTGAAAAACTCACCTTCATGTGCAGGTCTTCAGGAGCGAGTGTGAAGTTGAGCAGCTGGAAGTCACCGGGCGTGTCAGCGTAAGTGTACAGCCGGGTGGAGAAGTCACAGCTGGCCATGGGAACCCGGACCACGTTGTATTCTGCACCTGAGCGACAATGGGGGGGGGGGGGGGGATAGTAGTACACCNGGGGGGGGGGGGGGGGGGGGGGGGGGGGGGGGGGGGGGGGGCAGATAGTAGTACACCATCACTCAGAGGAGTGGCCACTGACAGAGTTCAGGTAGACAGTGCTGCATGAAAACTTCCATCAGACCACATCCAGGTACCTTCTGGGGAAAAGTACTGCCTCAACAGCTGGTCCTGGGCTCCGGCAGACAGCGACAGGATGTTGATGGCTGCCGCGTCTGTCATGGCCCCACCAAACCCTCGGATCCTCTGGTACTTCTGAAAGCTTTCCACAACGATCTTGAGAGCTGAGTGGGGGAGAAAGGCATCAGAAGGTGTGACGTGGAAAGACTGAACACGATGCGTATGAAAACGCAGCAGCTACAGAACAAGCAGAACCACAAAAACGATGAGAGGCCTGGCTCATAAACTGCCCACTCACCTGCCCCTGTGGTGGCATTCTGCACCTGCCCCTGCCCCTTCTCAAGCCTTTTGCCTGCCCGGCTGGTGACGTAAGTGAGAAACTGCCCTGCTGGGGGCAAACTGACAGCTCCCGGGGAGTCACAGTGGGTGGAGTTACACTCACACACTACGCTCCCCTGGCCAAAGTCCCGAGGAACACAGTCGCCATCGCCTGAAAGAGGAAGTCCGATTGATCGGGTTCAACAACATGACGACTTTCCAGCAGCGCCACGCGACGCACCTCGGAATTCCCGCGTTACTACACAGTCATAACTGAGGCGATAGTGAACCAGCAAGAGTTGTGAATGAGGTATTACTGAACTGGTGCAGTTCGGTTTACTGACCTCCAGCTCCAGCAGAGGCTACAGCGAGCAGAGCGCAGAGCACAGTCGCCCGCCTCATTCCACCTGCACACAGGAGACCGGAGGTCAGACGCGTGGCTGTGACAGGTAGGCAGCAGTGCAGGCAACACGCCCAGCTGCCCGCGTTCTCACGCCGGCCTCAAACGCCCACACGGACTTTCTTCAGTTTCTCACTTGCGCACCATTTCGAAAACACCGAAAACCGCACAGTCGCACTGAACGCGGCACGAGCCACCGCTCCCACGCCGACGCCCGGGCTCGCGCTGCAATCATGTGACGCTTGATGCTGCGTCATCGCGCCGTGTCACGTGAGCCCGGGTGCCACTCTTTGCGGAGCGGCCGCTGGAAGCCGCCACTGAGGTTTGTTGTTCACCTGTTCGGTTCGTTCGAATGTACTTGGATGTAACACCGACAACAAGTATAGAAACATCGTTTTACGTGCGTAACCAAAAGACAAAGTTGAGACTGCATCATTTAAAAGTATTTTATTAAGAAACACATCCGAGGTAGCGCTACACCGAATGATCTGGTGCAGGTTATGCGTGTGCGCATTCATCAATATAGTTTGCTGCGTGTGGGGTGAAGAGTTGTTCATTTACAGTGCAGCACACAGCTTCTCGAACACGGCGGGGTTCCGGTTGCTGAGAAACATGAGCTCTTTCTTCCCTGCCTCAGCGCGACCTGTATGGGTGACATTTATCACAGTGAACAAAAGGCGTCCCAGTAAAAACCAGAGGAAACTGTCACACCACCTGACATCTTCCACGTACTCTGCGGATGCTGTAGCCAGTTGCGCTCAAGATAATACTGGTAGCAGCTCTCAAACTCCTTCTCACTGTACACTGGCACTGGCACTGGAATGAAGGGGTCCAGGCTATCAAAACCCTCCTAAGACAAGCAGCAAAAGGGAGGACAAAAGGTGACGGAGTCTGAAATTTCTGCACACCCCTCACCCCAAGCGAACAGTTTTCTCTAATCCACCGCAATTTGAAAATGATGTTTACAGGACTCACTTTGTAAAATTCAAATTTATGTTTAGCTGATGCTTTTCTCCAAAATGATGTACAGTTAAGCTACTTACATTTATAGAGCAGGCTAATTTTGACTGGAGCAATTTAGAGTAAGTACCCTGCTCAAATGATAGAAATACTTTAAACAAAAGTAGCTAACCCAGGTAAAAGAACTAAAATAGTCAGTTATGCAGAAGGACTCCCTCACCTTTCCCAGCAGCTCATAGGGCAGGTAGGCCAAACGAGGGGTGAACAGCGACCCCGTCTGTGACAAAGTAGTGACAATGGCTCCCCCATGCTGTGATGCCAAAGGAAACAGGAAGAAAATACATTACTATTCTTCATGTCTGCATCTGGGCTAAACAGATTGTGCTCTCAGTGCACAATATGACAGAAATATAAATTCATGTAGCTAATAATAGAACTCAATATTTAAAAAAAACACATACAGCAACATATTGATGGATTTTCCTCTGAAAAATTTTGCTAAATAGAATATTTTTTAATTCTTAAAAATATTTTGGCCAGATTCTCTAAGTTCATTTTGTGATTTCTGTCAGCCTGTCCTTTATTCACTGTTTTAAAAACCCTTCTCGTACCCAGTCATTTTTGAGGATTTTCCTCAGGTTGTGAACCACAGTGAGCTCTTCAGTTTCCACCTGACAAAAGAGTATGAGATGAACAGATGGAGGAAGCAACAATTCAAATGCCAGGATAAGAGGAAGCAGAGAGTGTGGTACTTTGCTCTTGTTCTCCTTCCGGAGCGTCGTCCTTCCCCAGAGTGCATTCACACCATCCACAGCCACTGCCAGTCTGAAAGTCTCAGGTTCCTCCTTATGTGGCCCCATACACTGGATGCGTAGCTCTCGCAGCACTGCACCCATCACATCACTGCTGCTTTTTATGCGTGTCAAGCCCTGTTTGGCAACAGGAATATCCATTTATTGGCTGGCTCAGTGGCACATTGAAAATACCCTGAAAATCAACAAGTATTTTGACAATGTCACAATGACTATAAAATGCAGACAGAATGTGCCAATGGAAATGACACAGGAAAGTAGACCTGAGAGACAGTTGTTACAAGAGAAAAGAGAAATAAGTGTGATGTTAACCTTCTCCAGCAGTTCCCCTAGCGGTCGCCCCTCATCTGTATGCTCTCGCTTCGTCCACATGTAAGTCTTTGTTGTTTTTATCTAGAAAATATGAAAATGAATGTCAAAACAGCAACTGGGTTAATTTATCACAAATAAACACATTACATCATTCACTAATTTATTGGCCTTTGTTAAGTACTGCTGTACCTTGGAAAGGAAATGCTTGTTGGTTATCCCAAAATTCTTCAGCCACTGGGAGGCCAATATTGGCTGGTCCAGACGCAAGGGATTATATGTAGATGGGAGTAGTTCCTTGCAGTTCTTAACCCACAGATGAGCTGAAAGACATGGAATATAGGTGAAGAGAGCCTCTGTATTCTTAGTGTGGACTTCTTAGACAGTAAAGCTTCCTTCAGCACTTGAGCAAAGCATGTTCGGGACAATGCAGCTCAGTGAAATAATTGCAAGAATTGAAGAAAAGCTGTAATACCAGGTTTAACAGTCACAACACAACACTCACCATCTGGTATGTGGACTACCAGCCAGCCTTGTGTAGAGCAGTAGTGCACCACATGACACAATGCCATGGTTTTTCCACTACCAGTCACCCCATCTACACAACCAGTCAAGGACACTGCATGTACACAGTATGGGCATACAGTGAAAATACCTAAGAGCATCAGTGCTAAAACAGAGCCTGTAACCACATGCCGCAATTTACACAAGAGCAAGGAACAGATTTGTGTAAATATGGGTCTTCTACATGGATCCATATGCTTACATCAAACATTGTGATAGTGACAAGTATAAATAGTGACAGGAGGAAAGCACACTTGAATGACCACACAGAGGTTCACGGGGACAAAAGAGGATACAGAGCAAGTAGCGCAATGCTGGTTTGCTGTAGTCTGCTTTTTTCAGGTGAGAAATGAGCTCCAGAGCTGGTTCTCGCACCATTATGCACGTCTCGTTGAATGTCTTTATCTGCATTAAAGAGAACACGCTAATGAATTGGAAAATGCAGACTTTTAAACCAGGCTGGAATCATAGTCTGTATCTCACCATCATCTCCACAGCAACACTCACGTACGCGCATACACGTCTGCACACACGCGGATTACCTGTAGCTGGAAGCGACAAGGCAGCCCATGAGGGAACACGGAGCGTACGTGGCCTGGAGGCAGGGTATAAAACTGACCGAGGTCTTGTTCCGAGTGATTGGCCTGAAAAAGAAATTGGGGGAGAGCAACAGTTACACAGAAAATTGATTGTTTTTGTATGCATTTGAACATATTCTAACAACAAGAGACAGCAATACTCACAGGATCCTGCTGCATTGTTCTGAATATTGCACGCTCCCCTCTGACTGGTGCCTCTGCTTCAACAACAGCTGTCCCGAGTGGGCGTGTCTGAGACACCTGAATATTTGTTATATTCAGTTACAGAGGTACCAGAAAATAACTGAAAAGGCAAATCTGAAACCATAGTCTAGCCACTGGAATATTATTATTTGTTCATAAATCTGACAAAAATATATTTAATAATTGCTCCAGCTAAGCTACATCTTTAGCTTAGAGCCCTAAAAACTGCAATAAATTACATTTATCTGCCAAATACATATTCAACAAAATCACACGTCCATTAAATAATTTAAGAATACACAACAACCTGAATGAGATCAGGCTTTTCAAAAAGTATTTAGTCTCTGTGCAGTATTGCCACTGTCCCCACAAAAGTCAGTATTTCTGCTGGCCTGTTCCCTTGTCCAAGATATAACAAGGTAGACATTGTGAGACCTAGTGAGCTCCTGTTTAGCAGCCCAGTTTTTGATCAGCTGTAGACATTTACTGTTTAACCTTTCAACACTTGATGCAAAATCTGAAAACAACATTGTCTTCTCTGACTTCCTCCTCACCCTAAAGTTGCTCTCCTAACAAAGTCAACTTAACCATAGAATAAACACCCGAGTACAAGACAAATGTTAAGCAGTGTATTTCAACATTTAAAAACTTACCACACGCCAAAGTCTCCCTGACAATCGTTGAAGAGCCATGATCTGAGGAAAAAAACTGCATTAAAACAGCACTCCTTGCACAACAGTTCATTGCACCCTCCTGCATCTGTCTTAACTTTTATATTCATTCGAGCAGGTACACTACAGTTATTTACCTGCAAAATGTTTGCACAAATGTCTTGAACCAGAATAACATATGAAAAAATATAAAGAAAAAAAAACAGCTACTGGCTCATACAATCCCTTATCCCAGTAGCTCAACTACTAACGTATTTGGGTTTGACATTATACACCGCACTATGTAGCCGAGCAAATTTGGTTGTGTTTTACTGAATGACTACTTACCATGAATTATGCAGTTACAACTAACTAAATAAAGTCCTTAATATTCCAGGTTATTCTTTGTCTCCTCTCGCTGTGACCAAAACTACAAAGAAGAAGCTGATATTAGACAAACGCCGTCAGGTCGTTATGGGCGCCGCCATTTTGGATTTGAGGAACGTAACAACGTGCGAAGGACCGGAACTTGGCAGCGCGCTGACGCGCCCGCTGACGTCACCTCGGCCGGCCTCGCGGACCATTTTGTGAGAAAGTCGCAGTTTCCCGCGGGGTTTTGCTACTTGTGACTCGTAGAGCGACTGTGTCCCGTCCTACACATCTGCACGGAACGTTTGTATTGAACAGCGGGGTTGCTGAATGTTTTGGAAATTTCGGAAATATCAGTTGCATTCGGACAGTTTTACACTTGGTCTTACATTTATATTTCCATGCTGCTTCAAAGACTCGGGCGTGATGAAGCGCGACTTGAGTATATAAAGTATAACAAAGGACACAGTGTTTTTTGCTGTGAGCTCCATGTTTGTGTTTAAAATATGCAGTTATCGTCGCTGAAGCTGAGTATCAGTATCGTGTCCACGCGTGATCCGTTTGGACGGAGTACTTCTGTGCCCCCCAACTGCCCCGTCACACCTGTGCACGTGTGCAGGTAAAATATTCTGGATATAACAAAGTAAAACTGCCAGTCACTATTCAAACCAACGTCAGCGAAGCAGCGAAATAACTACTGCAATTTAGTCATTGATCTGATGAATCAAAAATATTGTGTTGCGTTTATGTTGTATTTTTGCTCTAAATTCTGTTGCACTTGCGTCAGTCGTGAAATGGCTTTGCTTCATATCACTGTCTACATATATTAAAAACTCTAAATAAAACCTGACTTGTGATCGTCGTTCTTTAATATTCGTCACCTCGGTTATTCTGGGCTGATAAAAACCCGCCCTGAGTGCCCGACAGCCAGATGTCGGCTTTTGTGCGTATATGTTAATAATTTTAACAGCAAAAAAACTGATTGCACGTTTGTTTGCATTCAAAATGTAATATTTAATAGCTAATATTTTTGTACATTTTGAAGAACTTTTTTACACTGAATTCCACGTGATTAAAAAGAACCTACTTTGGGTATTAGGGTTGTATATGATTATAGGCACATATTCACATTCATTTAGCATATGCTTTTCTTCCACATAGTCTGCAATGATTACTTTGTACGATTTAGCTGACAGTTTTATCCAAGACCACTTATAATGGTAAAGAATCCTTCTTCAGCTAATGCAGCGGAGCAATGTACTGTAAAATGCACAAATAGTGCTGCACAAAAGGATTCACCCCCTTTCAGCTTTCTGTTTTGCAGCTTTGTGACAAGATTTTGATCAGATGTTTTTGCCAGTTCTACTATTACATAGTAAATGGAGAGAGAAAAATGGCACAGTACTGTTTTCATGTCACGTCAGTCAGTCAGTTTCCTTCCACTTGTGCCAGTGAGGGTTGTGGTAGTAGCAGGCTGAGCAGGTGGTTTCCAGGGCCTTACAGGCCAGCTATGAGAAGCAATCTCTCCAGCATGTCCTAGATCTGCCCTGAGGTCTCCCTGGAATGGGACCTACCTGACACACCTCCAGCACGAACCAGCCGGGGGGCATTCTTACCAGATTCCCTTTCATGCCAGCACATATTATAGGTTCAGCTGAATGCAAAAAACACAGAGATCTCGCACTGTGGTTATATAGGGAACAGGCAGCAGACAACCCCAGCCCTGGTGCTTCGTATTTCTGCAGGACCTCCTGTAACATATACCGCGGTAAGTAGTCATAAGCCATTTCCAGTTCCACAAAAGTCACATAGACGTGATTAGCATTTTCCGTGCTCCCTCAAACCAATGTGCGAAAAAGAAGAGGAACTGCTGTTTGAAGGCTACATTAAATCCCCATTGTGCATCTTGAATCTGAGGCCCAACTATCAGGCAAAGTCTCCTCTCTAGTTCCCTGGGATAGGCTTTGCCTGGCAGGTTGAGGATTGTGATCAGTTGGTGCACTGGTGCACTTCCTTTTCTTAAACATCAGGACCATTGCCCCAGTTTGTCAGTGCAGAGGTACCTTAGCTCCCTTACATGTGGCATTGGAGAGACGTGTGAGCCACGCTACCCCTACACCGTCCGGTTCCTTTAACCTCACTGGCTGAATTTCATCCAACTCTGCAGCTTTACTGCCACAGGGGCCATGCACCCCCATATCAACTTCAGGAGCAGTGACAGCTTTTGATCCATCAGAGATATTGAAACACTGACACCTGGTAGAATACTTGGTTGATCAGTTCCTTTCCTCAAAGTATTTCTTAAACTGCTTCAGAGTCTTACCATCAGTGGTCAGCAGTTTGTCTCCCTCGCTTAGCACAGCCTGGACAAGATCATGCCTTCCCTCCAAGGCCCTGAATGGCTTGCAAGAACAACTTTAAGGCAACTTGACACTTTCTCCTGGGTCTCTCCAAACTCTTCTTATGCCTGAGTATTCAGTTGATTCTTATCAACTGTCTTGGCTGCAGCTATCTTGTCCTGCATGTAATGCACAGCCAAATTCTGAGATCACTCAAAAGTAATGCCCAGTAGACCTGCTCCTTTGACTTCAAAGCTTCCTGCACTGATGATGTCTGTCAGCAGGTCCAAGGGCTCCACTGTGAATGGTACTAACTGCCCTCAAATGACAGCTTTCAGCAGCTACTGTTCGTAGACCAAAATGAAATCTTCATTTTTCCTCTAGAATGAGTTGTTGAGCATGGGTCATTCTGATTTCATGTTCACATCCCTATCTTCACCCGGGACAAGGGACAAGTTGAAAAGCTTAACAGAACATTGGGGTCTCCCAAGCCTGTCTTGCAATTTGCTCTGTAGATTAAATCCAACTCACCACTCAGTGGTGATCAGTTGACAACTTGCCAGAGTGTAGAGACCATAAGTCAGATGACAAAACCTCAAAATCAATCACCGATTTTTTGTCCAAAGTCCTCTGGTTACAGATACACTTATAGTCCTTCCTTGAGTTTGGACATGGTGTTTGTTAAGGAATATTTGCATCTGACACAGACATTCAGTTCACCCCTCAGTCTTAGATGTGCCAAGTTTTTCTTCCTGGTCACATCACTCCAGGTGTTGTCATCATTCCCAGCTTGAGAAATGATGTGATCCCCCAGCAAGACTATGATGTCAGTAGACAGCACTTTTTGAAGTATACCTTCACTAAGAAGGCTGAGTATTCACATCGGCTATCTCATCCACATGCACAGACGACAGTCAGAGTTCTCCCTGATGCAACGTGCAGTTGCTCTCACACAGCCCTTTCGCGTTTGTGTACAATTGGGACTGATCTCAATAAGTTCTGTCTTACTGGACAGGAAGTTCATCTGCGCGTGCCGTAATGTGCCATGATGTGCTTCTATGAATCTGTTTTACCAACTTGACTTTTGCTGATAGCAGTTTAAATAGTTAAAAATCATACTGAGTTCTCAAAAAGAAAAGTTGCCAAAAGCATCTTAGTCTTTACACGGTTACATAGCCATCTTAGGACTTTGATCTACAGCTTCAGCAAGGATTTAGTTGCAGTCATTGCAGGTAAAGGTGGCAAAACCAGATATTGATCAGAAAGTTTTTCGCATCCATGGTTGCATTTTTTGGTATCTCTAACGTCAGGGAAATGAAAAAGAGGCAGTACTGACATTACGTTTTCTTTCTGTGGCTCCATATATGTACTCCTAGAACCGATGGAAGTATCTGATAAAATTTAAAGTTAGAACCTGCAAAAATATTTTCAAAAATTGAAAAGGGGGCTACAGCAGACACGAGCCTGCCCATGACAGAACAGTGTTATATGAATATGAGTTTGAACTTTGCTTCAGGATTAGACAATAGAATTTGACATCTTCAGGTTAAAGATGTGATTTTTTCTGTTTATATGGTTTCAACTTATATTTGGATCTCATGGGGAAAAAAAGAATAAACCTTGGTATAAATTCACCCAAGGCTGTTCCTCGTCTGGTCGCTCCATGAACCTGACGTGCCCTGGCATGTTACAGTGGAAAATACTTTTTTAAACAGTACTCTACATACATGTACATGATGAGCAGTTTAGAGTCACAAGTTCACCTGAAACATACATTTGGAGGAAACCATAAAAACACAAGGAGAACATACACATTCCACATAGACCAAAGAGGGATCAAAACCATGTGCACTTGTGCAGCCCAGGTACTGTGAGTCAGCCAAACCACCCACTGACCACTGGTGACCACCTGACTTCTCCACAGATGACCATTTTCCTGAGTGTGAAATGATGCTCAGTGCTCTGCATTGTCAAAACTGTGTTTGCACAATCCTTCCAATTCATCTAAGCATATGAGCTGAAAATGTACACAGTTTGTTTCAGATAATTTAATAACTGCTTTTTGACGGGGGCAAGGACTAGTCAAGTTGTTCGATTAAAACTATTTTACACTGCTAAAGCCCTCAAAAGACTTTAAAAGACTTCTATTTAAATTAACTTCTGTTACTTAACTGTATTTTGCTCTCATTAAACTCTATGTAGCTTCATAAATATTTCTAGGATTAATAAGTTGCTACATTTTACACAAAAGTGTAAAGTTGCATCAGTTCTGATTTGCATTCTTGTTTTTCTCAGTTTTATTCTATTGCCCTCTTCCCATTGGCATGAGGACTTTTGAACAACACACTGCGTTCTTGGGTAAAATGCAATATTTCAAAAACATGGACACTTTCCTGTTTGTTTATTAATTGTATTTTTTCACGTGTCTCATTTTAAAAAGCGCTGGTTGTGGAGTGAACATGATCCTCGATTCAGCGGGCAGTAAAGGGAACCCAGAGGGGGGAGTCAGATGGTGGCACTGGATGCCACAGTGCTTCTAGGTTCTATCTGGTGTTCATGGGCGTTGCACATGTTAATGGAATAATTCAGTCAACAACTTTCATTAAATAAGATGCTCCAGAGATGCGGTATTTTTATTTTAGTCTTTCTTTAATTTTAATGCAGCTCAAAGTTGATAAAATGAGTCTTGCGGTGTATTTTATATTTATAGCTATATCTGAGACTTTTGCAGAACCTACCCAGAGAATACCAGCATATCCCTGTTTTCATGCTTTTTCTTACTGTTTTCATGATGCAGCACATGAGAGGTGGCTAGATGCTGACAAATGATGGAAATATTTGAAGTTGATAATAAAACAAAAATCCAGGGATGGACTGGCATCTATCCAGGGATCATCCTGACTCGCTCCCTGTGTTTCCAGATTCTGGAACCCAGGTGACCCTGCACTGGCCGCTGCGATCCACACGAGTGAACGTACACTTTTCTGTAACAAGGTGTGCTGAAAGGTGCCAAGAACCTGTTAGACTTTACAGACTATGTGGTCTCTCTTTCATGTGAACTAAATTATTGACGTTACTGCAGTTCCAGAAATGTTCCTAAAATAATGATTATAATGTGTATGGAGCTGTGAGGAAATAATTTTGACAGTTTTGCATTGCCCATTGCCAAACATGGATAATCTCCAGGATTAAATGATATTGTAACGGTATTTGTTGGCAATTCTTTATATGGTTGAAAGTTCATTGAATTTAACACTGCAGGACACTTGGCCTCATGTTTAACAACTTATCTAATGCTACTTTAACTTTACCATAAAAGGTATTACCTTTAAAAGCCTGGCTACAAATAAATACTCTTCAGTTTTGTAAAAGTCATCTGTAAGTCTCCTTATTGTATCACTAAACAACAGAAAGGACAGTTTTGGAATCACTGGCTTCTGTCTTATTTGATTATCGGTTATTTATTCATTTTCGTCCTTGTTGTGTGTCCTGCGTTTGAACTATGAAAAGTTTTCTGTGCAGAGATTAACAAAGCGCTCCCACCCTTCTTATGTATCAAACATGGAGAAAAACACTCAAAAAGTGAAAAATGGTCACTTTTCTATTGCAAACGTGCATGGAACAGATAGAAGAGGACGTCCCACACAAGCTGCGCTCGCGTCCCTGTATTCTGTACGGCTTCACTTACAACTTGTTCGCATTTATGTCCCTGGAAAAAAATTTATATTTATATATATATATATATATACACACACACACACACACACACACACACACACACACAAAGTATATATTTCACAAAGATGAAATATACGGTGGAAAATTTTCTTCTTTTACCCACTATATATTGTTGATTTCGAGAGTTTTACTGTCCTGATAAGATTGTGTTGATTCTTGCAGTTACCTGCTGACACTGAATGACCGCAACAAAGTAAAAGCTTACAAAACATAACCTTGACCTCCCTGTGTTAATATAGACTTCTTCTCACAGGTCACACTGTGCAAGTCCCTTAAAGTGACCTTTAACACGTGTCCTTCCTTCCCACCAGCGTCCCTGTGACGGTCAGGAAATATTTTAAGGGCCACTGTCAAAAAATGAGACTACGGGCGGCAATGTCTTGTATTCAGTGCATTTATTGTCCCCAAATAACTGCGGAGCACAACCGTGTGCTGATGTCACCTCCCAGCTAGAAAGAGAAGAACAGGACCTTTATTTACATCCCGCTGCACATGGGAGGACAACTCATGGACGCGAACGGTTTGGACGCACGCGGGTGCGGAAGAACATAACTGGAGCAAATACATGCAAATGAATCAACAGCGAGCAAACTAATTAAAAACAAAAGAGCGATGAGTTTAAGAGGAAATATTTTCTGTTTTTGGATGATATCCCCCAAGTCCGCCTGGTCTCAGCGGAGACCAATTAAAGCGGTGATATGAGTGCTACTTAAAAAGAGAGCCCTGCCTCGTTGTTAGTCTCCTAAATACACTTTAATGACTTTATGAAGGACTTTCTCAGCCTCTCAAGTTCTGCTGCATGGCTCAAGCCAGTGGGAATAACAGTCAGTCACGTTTAACGTCGGTTGCGGTGTTTACCTTCAGTTCTGATTGTTATTTTTTTTTCCCGATGACACGAAGCAATGTTTAAACATCATGAATTATACAGTCGAACATTAAAAATGGATATGAAGGAGCGAGCGAGCGAAGGAGAAAAGCCCCGCATATGTCCCCCGGCCCGCTCCCTCCTTCGGCCGACTCTCCACCCCCGTCTCCCCCTCCCACCGCGTTTCTATGAGAATGCCCGTGTTTTACTGACAGAATTGATACGGGCTCAACTGACATGGAGGCCCGGTTTTGTGAATGAGGCCCAGTCTGATCCGACTCCGTTCGGCTCCGATAGCAGAAGCCCAGCCGAGGAGCTCCGTGGCGGGGAAATACGCGAGCGCCGACCGCCGCGAGGGAGGGGAAAGAAAGAGGGAGACCGCGAGCGAGCGCGAGAGGGAGATCCATTTCGGAGCTCGGCTGATTCAGCGACGTCGCCGCCATTTTGTTGTCACTTCGTGTATTTTAATATTGTTATATTTTTATTACGCTATTATTATTACAGCAGTTTTTGTAGAAGAATGTCACCTAGGGGACAGTAGTCGGTTCGCGCGTCGTAACTTTTCGCTTTTCTAATGGTGGGTTTTACGTCAGCGACCTGTTTTGCGCTTTATACATATTACATTCGCGCATAAAATAGCGATGTTGTAGTTGGCCAGCGGGGCATCTGTGTGTCAGCCGCAGAAATAACGAAACGCGTTCGCCTTCCTACAAGTATCGGCCGCGAAGCTGGACGGAGATTGACGCGGGCGGCGGGCCAAGCCGGAGTGACACACTGTGGAGGCGTCATGCTCCGGCTCAGGCGACGGAATCAGCGGCAGCGCCGAAGCTAAACCCCGCGCTGAATGAAGTGGCGGCGGCGGCGAGCGGAGGACGGCGCGGCGAACGCACAGCTTTGTATCCCCGCGCACCCTCACTTATTTTTTCGCGAACCGCTCCGGCGCGACCGCCACCGTTCGGCGTCGGGTTCGGTCGCGGGAGTCGGTGTCGCGCGGCGGCGGCCAGGCGCGTTCCCGTGTTAGGACAGCGCTGGGACTGAGTTAGGCGCGGGGTCGCAAGGCTGCGCGCGTGGCCGAACCCTCGGCCACCCCCCCCTCCTTCCCCACTTGTGACGGCGCTCTTGTTCCGTGTCAAGGTTGTGCTGGGGGGGGCACTTTCATCCATCGATTAGTTTTCGTTTTTACTCTCTAGGCAGTGAGCCGTCGCTTTCCGTTTATTCATCAATAGGCACCAGCGCTCTTCCACGGTTCTTTTTTGGTTTTGCTATTTTTGGACTTGGATTTTTTTTTTCTTGTCCAGGTGAAGATTTTCATTTTTAAAATTTTGGGATATTTTTTACTCCCTCTGCAATATATACATATGTAAAAATAACAAGAGGGATACAAGGACACGATGCTGCATGTGCTGCTCCGCGCAGGAAGAGTGTCGATCGGCCTGGACGATGTGAAGGACGCCGTGTGATCGTCGGCTGCGCGGTGAGTGACGCTCCTTGCCCGACCTCGTCTCCGGCCTGCGCGCCGCCATCCTCTGCGCTGTCCAGCACCCCACACACACACACACACACACACACACGCAGAGGGTGCAGCAGCAGATGTCCACCTCGCGTGCATCCTCAAACACCCCCTGCACCCCCTGCCCAAGCCGGAGAGCTTTTCGCGGCTTGCGGCTTGTTTTATTTCCGCGCGTTATGTATCTTTGTGTTATCGCGCTGGGTTTGGGGGACAGTTTTATTATCCCTGGTTGACCGTCAGAGCTGTGATACACACATACGCGCGCGCGCGGTCACACACAAACAATAACAACGCAGGTGACAGTGCCGTGCGTTTATCCCCCCGCCAGCGTGTGCGGATGCGGGCGCGTTTGCGAGCACAAATCTGTGTTTTAGGTGAATTAGTAGCCATTTGTTTGCCGTGGGCGAAGTGCGTGAACGATCGGCGTGGTCGCACGGGGACAGGCACACGCGTGGATCGGCTCGTGCAGGTGAGGGACTCCGACGAGAGGTACACGATGTACAGGAACACGCTTCTCGAGTAAAACAACTGCGCCAGAGGACACCGTAATGGCATGGCGTGCTTTCGCGCGCGCGCACTCTCTCTCTCTCTCGCGTACACACACACACACACACACACACACACACACACATGCATGGAGGACACAGTTGTACAGAATCCCGCGTTTTCCACAGACCCACAGCGCGATGCGCAGGTGAAGCCCGCATCCCACGATCGGCGCGTGGAGGGTAAAGGCCAAAATGCGTGATGCGCGCAGTGAAGGTGTCGCGAGACAGCGCGGTTACTATACGAGCAACATTGTATCCTGATGGCAACAGCGTGGCCGTAATGGCAGCACAGCGTGTGCGAGTGTTGGAGGCGCCGTTGGCCGGTAATGATGCAAACCCCGGTGACAATGACAGCATCATTAGCCACGACCTGTCGTCGGGATGCTGGCCCTGGTGATGCTGCAGCTGTCATCTTCCGTGGAACACAGCAGCACGGGAGGGACGGTAGGGGGTGGGGGTGGGGGGGGGTGATGGCACGGAGAAGCAGCTGAGTGACACCGTGAGTGGAGGGAATCTTGCTCGCACGGCCTGCGGTAACCGTTGGGTTACACAGTGTGAGGCTGGCAGGCCCTTTGTGGCGTAGGTGGATTTACTAGTATGTGTGCACAAGAGCTGCGCTGGTGAGTGCTGGAGGGTGGGAGGGTGGGCTACAGTTTCTTGTTTACGCCTTCCTTGCTCTCCTCTGCTCGTCTCCCCAAATTCTGCTTGGCGTTTTCCACCCTTTAGATCATGTTGTGTTTGCTGTGGCCTCTTTCTTTTTTTACTTTATTCATTCTGATTGACTCTGTGATTCCTGCACATGGTGACTATTTTTCTATATAATTTGAGTTTTTTTTGGTCATCTGATTATATTTCTATACTCTCGTCTGGTGCCTATAGTCTGCCTGGCCTTGTGGCTCTATTCTGAGGACTTTTTTGTGTTCTCTGAACCCCTCTTTTCTGCTCTCCTAACTCCTGGTGTCCCTGTTTCCACGTCGGTCTATTTATGTTTCTCCCGCTCTTCAAAATCTGGGTCAGTCAGCTGAAGTGGTCAGTGTACAGTTGCTTGTGTCTGAATATGTCACTTGGCTGTTTGCACATTTGTCATTTGGTTTGTCAACATGTCAGTCTCTCCCTCTCCCTGTGTCTCCATGCCTGTGTCAGACATCAGTGGCACTCGTATTTGTTTCTATACACGTGCCGCTCTCTCCATCAAGCTGTTGACTGTTGGCGTGCCTTTTCCATCTGTCAGTTAATCTGTCAACAAGCCAACAAGTCAGTTTAACTGTTAGACCGTCTTTTTTTACTTGTACTAGAGATGCTGTTTATTTAATGCTTTGCCAGTCAAATTGTTGTTTAGCCACTGCTTGTCTTCATTGGTTCATTTATTCATTCTGTCAGCTGCTCACACCTGTGACTGTTGCACTTTACCTTTGTTGAGCAGCTGCTTTTCTCCAGTGTGACAAACACTGATTGTTTAGTAGAACTTGTAACTGTAAAGTCCAAACAGTCATTCACCCACCTGTACAGGTGAGTAATGTAACACAATTTTCAAAGTTCCTTCCCCAGTTCACCTGAAACGTGTCCTTGGCCTTTTTTGAGGAAACTCATGCGAACACAGAACATGCAAACTCCAGGCTGTAAACCATGACCAGTATCTCCGAGTTGCCCACTTTTCAGCCCTTTTTTAAAACTTAAATTGTACCTGCAGGGGATGCCACTTATTCTCCTGTCAAGAATCTTGGGTTTAATGCGCACACCTCACACTCAGAGCAGTGTGTCCTTCTAGGTTTGCCAGATGTTTCAGTAAAACCATAAACTGTTGCTGCATGTCCTCAAGTCAACTCATTTAGGTTGTTCCTATAATGTTGCTGTTCATCACCTTGCTTGTGTTTACCTGCTGGAGTTGAAACAGATCAACCTTGTGCCCTTGCAGTTTTGAAAGATGGCAGAATCACTCAGCAGGCATAGAGTGTGTGGGGGGGAAGAGCACAAGGGATTAGCACCTGTAAGGCGGAAGAAAACGTTTTGCAGGGCGAGAACTGCAGGGATTTCGGGACTTGAGAAATGGAAAGGGGCGAGAACATGCAGAAAGACAAATGAACAAAGAAGTGCAAGGAGTATGTCTCACGAGAGAGGGAAAGAATGAGAGACAGAAAAAGGGTGTGTTTTGTTAAAAAGAGAGAGTGAGTGAGAGGAGAGGGTGTTTATCTTGGCAGTGTAACATTCTGGTCAGCACTTAGAGGGGGAGAAAGTGTGAGAGAGAATGCGAGCGAATGAGAGTTATTCAGAGCATTGCTCTGGGGGAATGTTTTTGTTGGTATGTACGACTGTTGTAATGACATGGTAATGTAAATTCACTGCTGGGCTTGATGGAAATCTTATTACACGTTGAGTCGTGGAAATTTTTTTTTGATTCTCATTTTCATTTTATTGTTGGCAATAGGCTGTTACTTGTGATTTGGATTATGAGAGTACCTCTTTGAAGCAAAGAGAGGGAAAGGATTAAAGAAGTGAATCAAGAAACGCAGGAAAAGCAAGAGACAGATGAAAATGTGTTTTGCATTAGCAGGACCACAGTGGCTCTCCTTTGACCATTGTTTAATTTGATTTGCAATAACAGGAGAAAGAACGGCTGGACAAAAAGGGAAATTCAGGGTAAAGTAAGTTTGGAAAGGAAGATGGTGAGGAAAATGAAAGAAGGGGTTTGGGAGCATCTGTTGAAGTGAGTGAGTAAGTAAGAGGGAGGTGGAACTGGAGTGTGGTATTTGTGGGGAGGGGCGGGGGAGGGAGTGAGTAATTGTAGTAAACACTGAAAAGTAGGCGTGGGACACAGGGAAAAGATCCCAGATCTCCATTCAGCTTCTCCACAACGGCCTGTCAAACTAGCTGTAAGGCCACGATGTGTGCTGTGTTATCCATGCCGCATAAGTCCACAACATCCAGTATCTATTTTTGATCTTTCTGCTAAGCCTCTTTCCAGCGTTTGGAGAGGCTGCTGTATTGTGTGTCTTTCTTCGGAAGGCCGTACCCTCTGGAACCGGTGTCCTGAATTATCTCTGAATGATTTCAGTTGTCTGCTTGCATGAAATTATTCAGTAATGTTTTGAAATGGAAGGGTTGTTTTTGTTTAACTGGTCTCTTAGATATGTTTTGACTAGTTGTACTTTGATGTACAACAGTGCTGTTGTGTCACACTTGCTGTGTTGATACCATGCTGGTTTTTGAAAGTTGTATGGGGTCCAATATGATTTTCTCATGCTATAACTATGAAGTATTTAAAATGGTTAATATTGTTTTGCTGTTCTGATTAAAGTGAATGTTGTATATTTGCAAATATTTAAAGATGTTTAACATCTTAACTTTAACAATTTCTATACTGTGTAATACACGTTATCTGACATTAACGTTTAATGTTGTATTTATCATGCAAACTGCTAAGTTTTGCTGGTCTTTGATTTCCCATTCATAAAAGTGCTTGTGGTAATTTGTGGTTAAAAGACTAATCACTTTGTCAATTTCTTTTCCATCTGTGTCACGTCATCCTTCTCCATCACTGAAGCCTGAAGGACGGAAGAGAAGATTGGACAGGTTAAAGGGGACGAAACAACAGGCGCCACTTCAGGACTGCATTTCCATCCCTGACCACTTCCTTCCCCCCTTCCCCTTTTCCCTCCTTCCTTCCTCCGGAGTCATCCACCTTTTCCTAAAATCTACAACAGGTGACAATACAACCACTCCCACCACCCCCCCAAATCTCTGATGGATCAGAGAACTCAGGGGGGGCCAACAACTCCCCCCCCTCTCCCCCCCACAGCTCCTCCTCCAGGGGGGACAGAGAAGGAGGGAGGGGGCGGGAAGGGTGAGGAGGAGAAACGAGAAAATGACCGGGAGGGCAACTCACTGGAGGCCTCTGGTGGTGGAAGCAACGGGAGTGGAGAGCAGCAGCAGCAGCAGTTTTCCATCACTGAGACCAACTTTTCTGAAGGCAATGTTAAGCTTAAGATCGGGCTCCAGGCAAAACGTACGAAAAAGCCCCCCAAAATCCTGGAGAACTATGTCTGTCGCCCAGCCATCAGGACATCTCTAAGGCAGGGGCGTGGAGGTGGGCGGGGTAACCGTGGTGGTGGGACCAGCAGTGGGAACACAGGTAGCGGCCTTGTACAAACCTCTCCACATGACCGGGGCGGGGAGCAAAGCCCAGGCCTGAGCCCTGGCATAAACCAGCACCCTCCTCCACCACCATCTTCATCTGCAACTGCCCCTGCTACTCCTCCTCCTCCTCCTCCTCCTCCTCCTCTTCCTTCATCTTGTCTGCCTACCTCTGTTACAGGAAGCATGTCTGGAAAAAGGGTAAGGAGTTTTTTAATATTTATTTTTCTTAGACTGCTTTATTTTGGATTATGCATGGTCTAATAACAGCATTATAAGACTATCATTCTGCAGAATAAAATACCACTTGCTTGAATGCTGTGAAAATGAAAAGACAGATGGTAAATGTCAGCCTTGAAGCTTGTGTTTTGTTCCTGTGTTTTAAATATAGACTTGTGCATGCGGAAGTTTGTGCCTGAGTTTTAGATATGATATCTAACATGTAGTGGTTTGTGGACCATCTGTTTTGGTTTTGCTAGAATTATTTGTTATGCTTTATTTAATAATGTAAAAAAAAAAAGATGAGGCTTAGAATGAAACATTCCGTAGTGCAGCAATGGCTTGAGTGTAATTTTGGCATTGCAAAGTCAGAAGTTTTAGTCATGTGTTTTCTTTCAGAATTTTCTTTAAACTCTGAAGTAGATCCCCTCAAGCTCAATTCCAAATGTACTGTAATATCTAGCATCTAATTTGACTAATAATGGTAAGAGGGCAGGTTTGGGAAATTCGAGCTTGGAATCAGAAGCCTGCCAGAAAGAGGCATGATTTATTCCACACTGAGCCACACCCTCAGTTCAATGGAAATGTTTTTATTTTTTATTGCTCTGCATTTCTTTGTGACTTTCTCTGGGCTGTAACAGTTAAAACATTTGGTGTTTCCTAATTAGGAATGGATAGTAAATGGTTAGATTTTGGTTGGTTAGACCTAAGCAGTTGCAGAGGTTTCCTAGGTGGAGTTTATGTGGCACATAGTGCCCGCTAAGCAAGCATGCTTACTCGGTTGTGAAAGATCTGTGGTACGATCACCGATGGTGTTCATGCTCAGTGACATTCACATAGAGCTGCACTAGATTGGTGACATATGAGCTCATTTTTATTTTCTCGCCAGTCACTTTTTCACTTTCAGCTGACCTTTGGGAGGTCACAGCGTGAATGGAAAATGCGTTATGTTGGTTAATCTCAGGACTTGGCAGGAGGAGAAGCCTCTAAAATATGAGATGGACATGCAGTGAGACCAGTGCACATGGACGAGTGCCATCAGCTTAGCAGGCCTGTGGAAGTGCACTTGATGTTCGATTCAAACGTTGCTGCCCAGAAAACTTGCATGTAGTTCTGTACTGTCTTATTCTGATCTGTAAGCAATAAATAACAAATGTTGAAATTAGATGAAAATATTGATCTTTCACAAGTGAGAATGTGCAAAATAGTACAAGGCATGATAGTACTGTCACCTACAGAAGTTTGGAGCCCTAGAGTATAGAATAGCTGTTTGAGACAATTAAACGGTGTTTATTACAAAGGTGCTGGGCATATGACTGGCAAGGCTGTATTAAAGTTTATTTTGATGTAATGCTTTTGATTAAAAAAAAAAACCAATAACTGACATTAAGAATAACTGTAAACAGTCACAGTATTAACAATTTATGATATCATACTGAGCAAAACAAAGTGATTTAAATAAAGGTCCATGTGACTTTTTGACGGGTGGGCTGTGAATGCATATTCAGACCACAAACTCCCAGTGAAGACATTTTGGCAACAAAGGAAAGTCAATTTTATGCCAAATAACTAGAAATGTTCTTAATTGCTCATTTTGACTTGTAAATAAAGTGAAAGTGCATATTTCATGATGTGTGACAAGAAATATGTATTAATTTGTGCACCTTAACGCATTTTATAAGAATGAATTATTTTCACGAATTTTTGTAATGTGTGATGTCATTGCTACTGCCAGCTTGATTTCAGTGAGTGAAAAAACCCGGCCAAGTTGGTTAAATTAAATATTGCAGTATTGAAGGTTCTATATTTGTCTGCCATCTGTTGAGCAATTTGTGTTAGTAATCCAACACTGCAAAGTGTTTAGGGCATGTTTATGGTTATTAATGTAAAAAAGTTATGGAAAAGTTATCCCGGGGTGCATTATAGTTGCAAGCTATGAAAACGTGTCATTTTCACCACCTGGCAAGAAGGGCAGTACAGTGAGTAGGAGAATCACTGTGATTTTGGGTTCTGTCCTAGTCAGCACGTTGTGTGTTCAGCCAGCTGTGCAAAGCGTAGCTAGATGCTATCGTGCAAGGCATCTCAGGGGAAGCATTGTGGACTGATAGGAAGAGCAACATTAAAGGATTTTTCCCTGCAGAATCGTCTGTCCTTAGAAGTCATTTTTTTTCCCCTGTTACTTTTTTTGTACTTCCAAAATGCAGAAGAAATGTGGGTATTTTACACCCTATTTATATCTGCCAATGGCAGTGCCTCTCTGTCTCTGGCTTTCTATTTTTAACATCACTCCAGTATCCTCTACCTGTACTCATTTATCTCCCTTTCCTTTGTTCCCCCCCTCCCTTTCTCTTGCCAACACCATCTGTATCACTATTGCCTCACCTTTTTCTGCTTTATTTCTCCTCTATTAATGTCATAGTGTCCTCTTTTCCACCCTCCTCCCTTCTTCTTCTAATGTCCTTTTCCTGACCCTGATTTTACCATTGAGTGGTAGCATAGACAGGCAGAGTTTCATTTTGCACCTTCCATTTACCATTTTATTGTCGGTCAAAGTAAAATTTAATAAAGCCCAGTGTCTTCCACTGTTTTCTTTCAACCTCAGTGTTACTGCTCCGTATTTATGATGATTTTAGTCCCTTGTTTCTCTGTTTGTGTTTGTCAACGTTTGGGAAGTCAGTGTCATTAATGTCAAAACCTTCTCCTAGTGCTAAAAGTTTTATCCTCACTAAGATGACCAATGTAGCATATCTGTGTGTTCCTTGTTTGTAATATGGATATTTCTCAACAGGGTCCTCTCAAGTTAGCACGCAAGTCAGATGTAAAGTCAGACATCTCATCAGATACACCCATGAATGTTCACCACCCTGATGCAGATTGCAAACTGGTTCAGTCTGGAAAGAAAAGTCCATCCCCCCAAACCATCCTTTCAGCTGTCTCCAGCCCAGCACCGACTTCAATAAAGGACAGTAGAAGTGATGGAGATTCAAAAACTCCTCAGCCATCCCCTGGTGAAGCCCAGAAGGACAAGGAGAGAGGTGTCTTAAATGGAGGTGCTCCCACAGTCACAGAAAAACTGGCCCAGCTCATTGCTATCTGCCCCCCTACAAAATCTGCCAAGGGGAAGATTCGCAAACTTCCTTGTGCTGCCATCCCTACTGTGGCAACTGCAGCAGCAGCTGTTACTATGCCAAATCTGCTAAGGCCAGACCCTACAGTACCAAGCAGAACAGCAGGTCCTCTGTCTCCACCTATTCCACAGCCAACTCTTCCTCCTGTCTCTCGTCCACCTGGGCGCCCTCCCCTTCCTCGCAACAGAGACAGTGTTCTGGAGAAGTTTTCCACTCCTCCCAAAAAAGAGGAAGCACTCAGTGAGATCAAAGGGGGCAACAGCAGCAACAGTAGCACTACAAATCCAAACTGCAGTGGTAACTCTTCAGCTCCAGCAAGCAGCAGTGGCAACAATGGTAAGATGCAGGTGCATCTCACTGGCTCACCATCATCTTCACTGCCTTCACTCTCCTCAGATTCAAGAGTAGGAGGAGTGCCAGATGGGCGACGAGGCCTTTCTGCTTCTCTTAGCAACCTTTCAAGAGCGGGTCCTACCCAAAACCTGGGTGGATGTGAAAAGGAACAAGAAAGAGACAAAGATGGACCCAGAGATCTCACCATGAACAAATGCCCCCTTCCTTCAGGGCCAGGCAGGCATGAAGGTAATGGCAAAGTGACTGTTATTTCTCCTCCTGGTCAGTGCAAGAGGAGCACCACCCCAACTAAGCCTGGGCCAACTCAAGACCGATGTACAAGTGGAGCAACAGCCCCTGTGGAATCCACTATACAGACTGCTTCACCCTCAAATCCACCCCATGCAAATCTCCCTGCCACTCGATTAAGTAACCCCCCCAGTACACCACCGAGTTCACCCCCTGAGCAGGACTGCAAGCCGCTGAAGAAACGCAAAGGGCGGCGCCCACGATGGACACGGGTAGTAAATCGTGCTCAGAAGCTGTCACAGGGCAAGGAGATCTCAATCTCAAATGTCACCACAGATTTAACTGATGAACTAGCTCCCAAACTGCGGAAATCCTCCATAACCCCTTCATCAACTCTCCTTTCACCTCCACATAAACCCAGACCTGTCGGACGGCCACCAAACCCAAATCGAGTCCTTCCTGTTGCTTGCCAGGTCCTTGAGGCTCCTAAGAAGAGAGGTCGCCCCAAAACCAAGATGCCCAGACTTGATGTCCTGCCCCCTGGGCGCACTCTCAAACTGCCACCCTCTAAGATTTATTCTTTACTCAAATCCAAAGAGGAGCAGGATCCTCCTGTATTACATCCAGAAGTAGATCTCAATCCTCCAAAACCTTTGCCGAGAAAACGAGGGCGACCTAAACGCTTGCCCCCAACCCTGCCTCAGGAGACCCAGCCCCCTACTCTGGCCCCAGAGGAACAGACAGGAGGTGAGCTCACACTTGAGGAAGGTGTGGAAGGAGAAAAACATTTCCGGCAGAAAGGCAATGGGCAGCTAATGATGAAGACCATCATTCACAAAATCAACAAAATGAAGACTAAGAAACGCAAGCGACTGCTCAGTCAAATTTTTCTGGGACCTGGAGGTGGTACCTTTAGATCTGAGGCAGAGCCCTCTAGAGTTACAGATTCGGGGATGGTCGGCTCAGTCACACCCCAAACAAACTCTTTATCCTCCTTGGCAGCCACGTTTGGGGGCAAATTAGGGCCCCAAATTAACGTTAGCAAGAAGGGCACAATATACATGGGCAAAAGGAGAGGACGCAAACCAAAAGCAAACCCTGTACCTTGTACTAATCCTCCCACTGCCTCTTCTGAACCCTTCAGATCTCCAAGCTCTGCCTCACCCCTTCATCTTCACCAAACTCATTCTAACCATTCACAGCAACATCAGCTTCTGGCTCCCTCAGAAGTCTTTCCCTCCCCATTGCTCTCACAGCCTTGCGGGGCTCAGAGTCCCATCAGTGATGCTGGCTTTGTTGAGCCAGGAGCTGTGCACTACTTGTCACACTCCCACTGCAGTCACTCACACCACTCCCATCACACCTTTTGCCTGCCTCCACCTTCATCTCCTGCACCTTCCCCTCGTCCCCTTGGCCCTCTAGGCTCTGGCTCTGGCACCCCTCCTGCACTGAAGAAGTCATGTCGGGCACATCATCATCATCACTATCGCCATCAGTATCATTATCGTAAGCTGTCCCCTCCACCTCCTCTGCTGCCTACTTCCCCAGCACACCTGAGCGAACTGAAGGAAGCCACGCCTTCACCAATCAGTGAGTCACACAGCGAGGAAACGGTACCCAGTGACAGTGGCATAGGAACAGACAATAACAGTACCTCTGATCGGGGAGAGAAAGCTGGAGGGAGCGGTGGAGTGGGAGGCGTAAGCATGTCCCAGGGAATGGCAGCAGGAATGCTAATGCCGGGGGTGGTCGGCTCCGTGCCTGGGGTTTCGGTGGGTGTCAACTCCAGAGGCCGACGGAGACATTCCACCTCTGTGATGCTTGACCATCCTTCTCCCTCCCCTTCACCTCTGGGGTCCAGCACCACTCAGGATCCCCGCAGAGCTCACCCCGTGCCCCCTCCACCAGTGCTGGTGGGGCACAAGGAGAAGCACAAGCACAAGTGCAAGCGACGAGGGCACAACTGCCCTGGGTATGATAAGCTAAAGAGGCAGAAACGCAAGCGCAAGAAGAAATACCTGCAGCTTCGGTCTCGCCGCCAGGATCCTGACTTTTTGGCAGAGCTGGAGGACATGATTGTCAGGCTTAGTGAGATCAGGATAGGGCACCGCAGCACAAGTGTGGGTCTAGGGAGTAGCTTAGGGCTTGGGGGTGTTGGAGCTGCATCAAGCATTGGAGCTGGTGGCAGCAGTGGTGGGAGCAGCATGGGTAGTAGCAGTCACCCACCCCCGCATCACTACTTACCTAGAGACCTCCTCCCAACCATTTTCAGGATCAACTTCAGTGGGTTTTACTCCCCTCACCCAGCATATCCCTGTGACTCTCTTCACTACGTCCGCAAACCAGACCTCAAGAAGAAGCGGGGCCGGCCGCCAAAGTTGCGTGAGGCCATGGCAGAGGTGCCGTTTGTCCCTGGGCTTGGCTTTCCCCTGTCAGGAACTGGTTTTTACCACCCATCCTACAGTGTTCCCTACTCCTCTGCACCCCTGGGGTTAAGCTATTATAGAGGATACCCTCCTGCAGCAGCTCTCTATCCCCACCCGCATCACCCACCAACCCACCCACCTCCACCGCACCCGCACCACTCCCCTTCGTTCCCTCCGCCTCCACCACCCTCGTACATGCACCATCACCCGCCTCACCTCTTGCTTAACCCAGCCAAGTTTCACAAGAAGAAGCACAAGCTTCTGAGGCAGGAGTTTTTGGGAGGAGGACGGTCCCCTGTTTTGTACCCTGCTGTACCCCCAGAGCTGTCTTACGGATGGCTTCATGAACACAAACATAAGCACCGGCATAAGCACAGGGACCGGCGAGGGGAGGATGGTGGCCCAGAGGGAGGCACCTTAGGACCAGCTGGAGCTGGGCATTCCGGAAGTAGAGGATTGGGAATAGGAGGAAATAACGGGGGAATGATGGAGTCACTGAGACGCTACAGATATGCAAAGGATCCAGTCTCTGCTGCCAGCGCTACGAATTTGACAGGTGCGCCTTCTGCAAACTCGCCTTCTTCTTCCTCCTCATCTTCAGCTGAGAGGTACAAACACAAGGACACACCCCTGTCCTGCCTGGGACCTTCATATCTCTCACCAGCAGGGGGAGCAAGAGGGCACACTCACCTGGAGCCCTGGTTGAGGAGGGGGAGCCCTGAGTCAGATTATGCCAATTTATCCCAAACCCCCAACCCCAATCAGGACTCTTTCACGGGAGGTCAGCCAGCAGACCCAATGGAAGCATCCGACAGTGAGGAAGAGGAGGATGGGGACGTTTCCCAGACACCTGCGCATTTGCACACCTCTCCACACCACACAAACCTGTTTGCCACAGCACTAAGTCAGTCTGCAGCATCGGGTAGCAGATCTAGGAGAAGTGGCATTTCTGTGAGTGGAAGCGGATTCATGGGACTGGACCGGTCTCACAGGAAGGACCGCGCTTCTTCAGCTGAGAGCCGTGAAACAGGTGAGGGAAACGCAGACATTTTTAATCATCACCTTTGATTTGGCCTGAATGAGGTTTATGTGCAGTGATTGAAGTTGCTGATGGCTGTGCTTGGCTGTTCAGCAAACACTGCAGTTCTGTCCCCATTCAAATTCGACCTGAAGAATGTGACGCAATTTGCCACATCAGTGGTGGATTTTCTCGTGCAGCGTTTATGTGACAAGAGTGTCCCCAACCTTTTCTGGATTGTCGTGTCTTTGTGCACTTTTCTCTGCTGCTCCAGCCTCACACTTGTTGCTGTGGCTTGTGACTTTCCAGTCTGCCTCTTTGGCCAGCAGCCGTACGGCAAGTGTAACGCAGCCCAGCATCCATTGTGTCTGTTGGTGGCTGCGCAGAATGTGGACAGAGTCAGCCGGTCAATAGGTCAATAGGGGGATTACAGTTAAGGATTACTACCAAGGATACGGGGTCATTCCCCGGTCACAGACAGAGGGGGAGGCCCGGGAAAAGCTCTGGTGAGCAAGTGAAGGAAGCCTGAGTGGGAGAGTGGTGGGGGCAGGGTTGAGGATGCTGTTTACGTTTTACTCTGACAGTCGTTTAAATGGTAGCCTGACTGGTTTGGTCAGTTCAGGCAAAACCCACTCATATATTTGATCTCTTACACAAATTAGCCATTTATTGACCGAAGAGGAGCCAGTCTCCTCCATTCTTCACGGTGACGTGTTCAGGGTTTATGTTGGAACGGGTAGGTGACCATGTGTATCAGGACTGCGTTTAAAAGAAATTTTTTAAAAGAAATACAATGTTGAAACATCGTCGATTATGGAAATGTGCTGTCAAGATAGTGTCTCACGAAGAACACTTTTTTCTGTAACTGCACCATGTAATTGAGGAACCCTGTTGCGTATGTGTTTGTTGCGTGTGTGTCTTCACTGGCGTACTCGTACAGGTGCTGGAAGACCAAAGCCTTCTGAGAGAGATGAACACACTCTTGTTTTGGCTGTGCAGAATATGGCTAGTTTGGTGCTTTGTGTTTACAGGCTACTGAATTATATGGAGCCATTGACCTGCTAGTGGTGCTATAAAAAGGCCTGGCAGTGGTGGGCTGCCTGTGTTGGCTTGTGCAGCTTGTTTGAGTTGGAGAAGCGGAACGTGGGGGGCTAGACTCTGGGAGGTGGGGGAAGGTAGGGGCTGGTATGAGGGTAATGGCAAAGTGGGACAGGAAAGAGAACTAAAAGGATGGTTGATAGAATGAGAAGAAGTGCGGGTGGGTGGAAGGATCGAACCAGAATGTTGTTTTTGTGAAGGCAGGAATATGTTTGGCAGGGACACTCAAGCTAACTAAAGACATATGTGCCCCCAAAATGCCCGCCCACTCAAATCCCCCACCCCGACTTCCTCTGTGTCATACTGCTTTTTTCTTGAAGATTATAGGTTTTCAGTTGAGAAACACATTTAATGTAGTGATCATTTGGTTTTTAACAGAACATTTATATCAGTTAAACCATAGAAATAGAGTAATGGCAGTTGTGGGTTTTGGGTTGCAGGGTTTGAAGTGTGGTTTTTGCTGCCTCGAAAAATATGCTGATGTGTATTAGGTTTTATGTTGTTGCATGTGGCCTCCGCTCCACTGTATCCTTGCATCGAATGCCTTCCAATACTTTAATGTACTTTTGATGCTTACACTGGTTCTTATTCACAGCAGCTTACAGGCCCTTCAGCGTTACAGAGGCAAACACTCAAATAACACCAATACTAAGTGATACTTGTAGGCACTTCCGTATTGGTTAGTAAACAAATGCAAATCAAAACAAGCTTGTTATACAGTTTGTTTTCAGTAGCTTTACAGGTGTGTGTGTGTGTGTGTGTGTGTGTGTGTGTGTGTGTGTGTTGGTGATTCCCAGAAATGGACTGAACTTTAGGAAGGCCAGAGTCGTAATAGTTCTGACTCATTTAATTATTTTAGCTTGACTAGTCAGTCGCTGTTTCTGTCCAGGGCTTGTGAAGGGAAGTGAATGTGTATGGGGCAGAGTTAAGCTGTGGCAGCTAGTCAAGTTTCATTTTTTTCTCTCTTGATGACAGGCATCATTTGTCAATTATAGTGTGCAGTTATATATAGCACATAAAGGGCACAGCAATGTGAATTTACTGTTCCTGCATAGTGTTGCACCATACAAACGGTCAGGTCCAACCACTCTGGTCACGATCCTGTGCCTAACCAGTGAAACCGTTTCTTCTTCCCTTCTGTCCCCCTTTGCCCCACGCTACCCTGCGCAGGAGCCACGGTGGGCGTCCAGACTCGAGGTTCACGTACTGTCAACCCCGAGTGTACTGAGGGGGGCGTGCACTCCCACCCTCATTCTCAGCACAGCCCGCAACTCAGCCAGCAGCACACACACTCGCACTACCATGCCCGCCACTTGCACTGTGGCCACGATGCACCTGGGTCTGGAAGGCCCCCCAGTAGGGAAAGGGGGAGCAGTAGCCGGCAGGCCAGCCCCTCAACGCGCTCCTGCTACCTGGAGTCTGCTCCTTCCCAATCCCCGCTCTCTGTTCAGTCTCCATCCATTCACCCTCGCTCTCATTTCTCAAGTAAGGGCCTGGACAGAGTGCTGTGCACTAAGCGCAGCCTAGACCACGTAAACAAGATCCTCAAGGCTAAGAAGCTACAGAGGCAGGCACGCACCGGCAACAACGTTGTGAAGAAGAGGCGCCCAGGGCGCCCCAGAAAATATCCTCTGCCCTCTCCTCCACCATCTCCTGCATCCGTGGAGCCCACTGCTCCCCAACACAGAGAGAGGGGCGGAGGAGGCAGTGGCGGTGACACGGTCTCAGATGTGATTGAGGCCGTGGTGCAGGGCCAGCACAAAAAAGGGCAGAAAAGGAAGCGATGTGAGGAAGATGAAGGTGAACAAGAAGAGGACCAGCATCCAGATGAAGAGAGAGCTGGAGGAGGAGACGGGGGCAGAGGAGCAGGATCCAAAGGGGGAGACAGAAGAGGCTGGCTCACCCAGGAGGAGCTCCATTGTTTCCGCAGGTCAGATTCTCATTTTAGTGTCACGAGTCAACTGCATACTCCTGCGCCAGTTGAAGGGCTGGTCCTGTATCACAAATCTGTGCTCCTCCAGGTATTTCTGTGTGTGTTGTAGTACCTGGTCATAGTGTAGTATTAATTATTATGAATATACAGGATAAGATAACAAATATTCTGCATCCAGTGTAATATTGACATGCATGTATTAATTTGCTGTTATGGTACAAAAATGAATGTGCAGAATAAGACCGGAAGAGATGCTTGGTGCTTTCAGCACAAACAATCAAATGTGTTAAATGTCTTTTTTTTTCCTCTTGTTGGACATCCTGCTGTTCCCTTTACTAAGTGCTCTGCTGTATTTCAAAATGGCAAGAGTATAGTTTTGTTTATTTTCCTGCGAGAAATGGACTACCTCTGGCTCGGTGCTTCTTGTGGAAAGATTTGGAATAATAAGGTGGTAAACAGCATGTGCTCATTGCATTCCTCTTTCATAGTGCTCTGGAGAGTAAGCCAGAAAACCACACTTCCCCAGAAAGATTGGTTACATCATCGCTAGAACTAGCCCCGCCCCTGGCCGTGCCCAGCCAACGAGAAAAGAGAGCTGCCAGGCCGCCCAAGAAAAAGTTCCAGAGGGCCGGCCTCTACTCTGACGTTTACAAGACTGCTGAGTGAGTTGAGGCACATGCGCATTCCCTCTGACTGCAGCACATCAGAACAAGGCTGTGTGCAGGCGACTTCCACGCATCTCACACACTCTGACGGCTCTGTGTGTTACTGCAAAACACTCGGGTGCCCACTGCATTTGCCACTCTCTCAACTGTTGTGATGCCGACGTGCTGTGCAGGTGGTTGTCTCTAAAGCTTTGTCCTCCTCGTCCTACATTTGTTCCTCTGTGGTCTTGTGCAGTCCTCGCAGTCAGCTCTTACAGCTGAAGAAAGAGAGACTCGAATACATCCCGGGGGAGCACGAGTACGGTCTGTTTCCTGCTCCCATTCACGTCGGTGAGTCTTTCTCTGCAGACTGTGCAACAGAGGGGTCCCTTCTGACTTTTTGAATCTGTAACCTTTTTGCTCCAGCACCAAAAAGCCTGCGTGTGTCATTCAGGTGGTTTTAATTCCACGTTTCATAGCTTGAATTGGGGAAACGTTAGTCCTCAAGGAACATCACATTTAGACTAACTGTCTGTGTGAAAGCGGGATTGTCCTGGTTCCACCATTAGTCCGACTCTTGCGTGCCTCCACACAGGAAAGTACCTGAGACAGCGGCGCATTGATTTCCAGCTGCCCTATGACATCTTGTGGCAGTGGAAGCACAACCAGGTATTTGTCTGTGCTGTGCGTGCTGCTGGCTGAGGGGTGGTCCCAAGGGGGGGCTGCGGGCACAGCTCCAGCACAATCATTCCAGTCTGTATGCTTTCCAAACTCTGCACGGCACCCCTAGTTGCCCCACTTTGCTCATGCTGACAGTGTTTCTTTTGTGTTACAGCTTTACAAGAAGCCCGACGTGCCACTCTATAAGAAAATCCGCTCCAGTGAGTACCCTTCCTTTGTCTGCCGTGGGTTTCCTCTGGCAGGGTGCTGTGCAAATCTGGCTGCAGCTTCTCACCACTTGTACTGCAGGGTGTTTACACTCAGCAGTGCCCCACTTTGTGTGTCTGCAGTATCTGTCTAAATGAGGTGTTGTTTTATTATGTCTTGATGTTTGTTTATCACGCCTTGTGCCGATATCTTTGTGTACTTTGCCTTCAGATGTGTATGTGGATGTGAAGCCCCTTTCTGGGTACGAAGCCACCACCTGTAACTGCAAGAGACCAGAGGACCCCACAGACAAGGGCTGTATTGATGACTGCCTCAATAGGTACCTGCTCCAGTGGTCGTGCATGTCCTGCTCAGCTAGTTAATGCTCATCCACCTCACACTTGTCTTCCTGCTGTTGAACAATTGTTGTTCAACAGTAAAACTCTCAAATATGCCAGCATCTGTATTCTCATTTGCTGACTGACATTAACATGTTATAAACAACGCTCACCTTCTTCCTTGAACCTTGATCCTTCTTCCAGGATGATCTTCGCTGAGTGCTCGCCCAACACCTGCCCGTGTGGGGATCGCTGCAACAACCAGCGAATCCAGAAGCACGAGTGGGTTCAGTGTTTGGAGCGATTCCGCGCTGAGGGCAAGGGATGGGGGATCCGCACCAAGGAGCCGCTGCGCTCAGGACAGTTCATCATTGAGTACTTGGGCGAAGTGGTCAGTGAGCAAGAGTTCAGGTGAGCGTGTTGTCCTGGCGTTGAACCCTGCAGTCACATTACAGTGGCTAGGCAGCTTGCAGAAAGAGCTACTGCCCACTGTTTTGTTGCAACACAGCACTCCCTCCTGTCTACGAGAGTGGTTGTCAGTATTTTTTGTGCTGCACACTGGAGCATGTTTTCATTTTTTTTGCAGACCAGTGGAGTCAATTACGTAATTTTGTCCTGCATTGGGTAGGACGGTATGTTTTGGTAACAGCAGGTGGCAGCAATTGCATGCTGAATCAACAACTAAACGTTTATTTTTACAGATTTACACAACCTATAGTTTTGACAGCTTCATTTCCATGTTGGAAAGAATTTCTGCACACAACATGGCTGTTGGATATGGTGCCTGAGAATCATCCGTTGGACAAAATTCATGCTTTATGTATGATGGGTGTATTGTATAGGCCTGTTTGCCCTGAAGCACGCTGGTACTTCTGATTGAAATTTGTCTCTTTTTTTAAAGTACTGTCACATGCTGTGTTATCTTCAGTTTTTTCTTTAAACTATGAGCAGCCTGCAAAAAACAATCCATTGAGGTTTGCTGAAGACCACTCATGTTTTGTATATGTATTGTACATAAGACTAGACAACAAAGACAAGCTAGTTACTACTAGTTTGTCCGCATTCTGCATCTATAAATAAGAACTGATAAAGCAGACCAGATGAATGCAAAACTCACGCTGCAGCACTAGACTGATTAGAATCATAACTCAATAAATATGTTTTACATTCTGTGACTCAAATAAATAAATAACATACATTTTTCTCTGCAACCCACAGAAATACTTAGGGTATTTGTTCATGTGTTTATTTATTAGGTGGTCTTTCCTCAACCCAGCAAAACAACAGTCAAGGCCAGGGACTAGTTTGGCCTGGTTGCTGAGAATCACGGTCGGGATGGGCCAGCGCAAGTTCAGGTGTAGGCTGAAAGGTCGTGTGTTTATCTGTTGGTCTGTAGGAAACGTATGATCGAGCAGTACTACACTCACAGCGACCACTACTGCCTGAACCTGGACAGTGGCATGGTGATTGACAGCTACCGGATGGGAAACGAGGCACGATTCATCAACCACAGCTGTGAGCCTAACTGTGAGATGCAAAAGTGGTGAGTGAGCCAACCTGGGCCATTTTCCTGGAGCTCCCACATGCCCGTGGCACTGATCCGGGTCTGCAGGGCCTGAGACACGGTGGTTTTTGATTCATCCCCAGGAGTTTAAATGTTGTAGGCAAAACATCTTTGTTAGGGATATAAACACAGAACGGAAAGTATTAGAGTAGAAAAGAATTAATCACTGTGAACTTGAGGGCAAACAGAAGACATTCCTGAGCTCTATGGCTGTATTTGAGTTTTACAAATCAGAGACTTAACCACATGATCCAAAAACCATAACAACATAGTCCACAGAATCGAGAGAATGGACTGTAGTTTGAAAAAATTAACTTGACTCTAAATACAATGGCTTAATAATTAATTTAAAATTAATTAAACTTTGCATGTTTGTGGATGTGTCCTGTCAGGTCAGTGAACGGGGTGTATCGTATAGGCCTGTTTGCCCTGAAGGACATGGACAGTGGCACAGAGCTCACCTACGACTACAACTTCCACTCCTTCAACACAGAGGAGCAGGTGAGATGCAGTCCAGAACATCAGAGTGGTTCATTGGTGCCCCACTCTAGACTCTAATTTCCTGTGTCTTAAATACTCTTTCCCTTTACCCTTCACTCACCTGACTTACCCTCTCCTGGTCTTCTCTCTGTTCACAGCAAGTGTGTAAGTGTGGCTCGGAGAGTTGCCGTGGCATCATTGGTGGAAAGAGCCAGCGTGTCAATGGACTCCCTGGGAAGGGCAGCGGAGGAAATGGAGCTGGGGGTGGGAACCGGAGACAAGGCCGCCTCAAAGAGAAGCGCAAGTCCAAGCATCATCTCAAGAAACGGGTGAGAAAGCGTTTGACTCATCACAAGTTGTGCTTTGAGTCCAGGCTTTGCTGCAGTCCTTAAATAATCAGCTGAAACTAACCCACCCAGTGAGGTGGCTTCTCAGCATCATTTGTGAAGCTTCTGAAACTGAGATCTGAAATTGTTTAGCCTGTTCAGTTATATTCAGCTTGAAACTTTAACATGCTGACCCAGAACGGTAAAGACTCAACCAAATGCTTCCTGGTTTTTAACTGTTAATAGTTGTGTTCCCAGCTTACAGATTGGTAAAGCTTCCTTGTCGATTCATTCCTTACCAATACAACAGGAGGAAGAGTCCAGTGACAGTGGGAAGTTGTCCCCACATCTGCACATGAAGCCCATGTCCAACAGAGAGAGGTAGAGAAATGCTGTTTGCATGATCTGTTAAAGAAAACATATAGACCCTGACGGATTTGTGACAGATAAGTCCTCGTGTTCTTTTTGTGAAGTCCGTTCATGCAATATGAGACACTTACCTTTTGACTTATACACTGGTTCAGTAACACGGTGCCTGGAAATAGACATTAATCCCCCCCAGCCGTCAGCTCTGTCTTGATAGACATACTGGACATGACCACACAGGTCCTTTCTCACCACAGTGGAATGTCCTACAGGGGTGGGCAGCTGCTGTTTTTTGTCTCCCTTTCTTCACTTTTGGGAGTTTCTTGTTTTCAACTATAGCCTAAAAATGGAACTATGGGATTCACATTCTTGTTTTTTATCCTTTCTTATCTTTCTTCACCACTCTGTTATCACGCAGACAGCAAGAGTGCTTACTAGGGATAAATTGAAATGACTTCTGCACTTCTTGTGCACTTATAGGTTTCTGTTTCTATAGCTGTATAATTTCCAGCTGTTTGGGCTGGAAGGAGTGATTTTCTTTTACTGTTTTGCTCAGGAACTTTGTGCTGAAGCACCGGGTGTTCCTGGTGCGCAACTGGGAGCACGTGAGGGAGAAGCAGGAGATGCTGAAGCGGGAGGGAGAGAGAGAGCGGGAAAGCACCCTGTCCCTCTACAGCCGTTGGGGAGGAGTAATCCGAGATGACGGCAACATCAAGTCAGGTCTGTGTATTAGTGACCCCTACACACTTTGCCATTTATATGTGAGAGTAGGTTTGGTGCTGCGTGTGTGTGTGTGTGTGTGTGTGTGTGTGTGTGTGTGTGTGTGCGTGCATGTGTGTGTGTATTTGTGTGTGTGCACGTGAGACAAAGGGATGGGAAGCCGAATGTGTTTGTGTGAACTAGAAAAAAGGTTATTAAAAAAGTCGTACAGTCTTGGTAATCACAGGAAGGCCCTAAATGGCTTTTCCTTTCCTTTCTTGTTTGTCTGTCTGGGTTGTCTTCTGACACCATGTTCATTCCATATTCTTTGTGCCGCAGATGTGTTCCTCACGCAGTTTTCGGCACTGCAGACGTCACGGTCAGTACGCACTCGCAGGCTGGCAGCAGCAGAAGAGAACATGGAGGTAACACGCACGGCCCGCCTCGCTCATATCTTCAAGGAGATCTGCGACATGATCATCAGCTACAAAGGTTTGTCAGAAAAGCTCATCCCAGCCACCCTCCCTCCTGTCACTCAAATTGTTACCCCCATAGTTTTCAAGGGAGCAAAAATGTTTTAATCGCTCTAGGCTCAACACCCCTGAAGGAGATGTGTCACTTATTTCAGGTTTTGCTCACCGCTGTTCTTTTACTCTCGGTAGACTCTGCTAATCAGTCCCTCGCAGCTCCCCTGCTCAATCTGCCCTCCAGAAAGAGGTGAGATGTGGCGAGGGGTCGGGTGATTGATGCAGCCCGTGCGTGTTTTGTGTTTTCTAGATGCACAGTACGTGACAAACGTGACGCGAAACTGCTTTGACAAGCAAACGTATGTGTCGCAGAGCATTAGTGCTTTGTGGAAGGAGGCACTGCAGCCGCAGTTTGAAATGCACTCATTTGCAGCTTCTGCCCTTCATAGGAACATGCAGTATTATGAGAAGGTGTCAGACCCTCTGGACCTCAGCACCATTGAGAAGCAGATCCTCACTGGCCATTACAAGACCGTGGAGGCCTTCGACACCGATATGCTCAAAGTCTTCCGCAACGCAGAGGTGTGCCTTTGTCCGAGGGTGCTTGTCGCAAGTGCCAGCTCTTTACGGCTTTGTGGATGGCACGGTTCCTACAGGTGTCCTCAAAGCCAGCATGGTGAAATGCCCCCAAGCATTCCAGCAGATCTTAATCCTGAATTGCTACTACCTTGTTTGTCATTACACTGGAGGCACTGGAAGTTTGTCTAGTTGTATTGCTGCAGCCTGATTTTCTGTCATTAATTTCCCACTCGTGTGTAGAAGTTCTATGGGCGCAAGTCCTCCATTGGGCGCAATGTGTGCCGCCTCCGCAAGGCCTACTATGGGGCACGGCACGAGGCAGCTGTCCAAATTGACGAAATCATGGGCGAAACAGCCAGTGAGGCGGACAGCTCAGATTCCTTGGAGAGGGAGCAGGGCAACCACAACCGGCCAGGATCACACGACAAGGACGACGACGTCATCCGCTGTATCTGTGGCATGTACAAGGATGAAGGCCTCATGATCCAGTGCGAGAAGTGCATGGTGAGGGGAAGAACTGCCAAAAGAGGATACGGGGGTGTTTATTAGAAAAATGAGCAACTCCAGCTGAGGGGAAAAAAAATCTGACATTTATTGTTATAAAACAAACAGTTTCTCTCCCTCTGTCTGTCTCAGGTGTGGCAGCATTGTGACTGCATGCGGCTAAAGGCTGACGTGGAGCACTACCTGTGTGAGCAGTGTGACCCGCGGCCTGTCGACAGGGTAGGTCTCCAGAAAGGAGAGAAGAAGAACAGATTGTTTAAAGTCATCTACATCCAAAGGTGGTGGTTTCTGATTCCGTCCTGGTCTCCTGCGTCTGTTACAGGAGGTGCCCATGCTGCCCCAGCCAAGTTACGCCCAGTCCGGCTCTGTTTACTACATCTGTCTGCTCAGGGATGACCTTCTTCTGCACCAGGGTAAAGCTTGGTGGCACATAAGTGTCTCATTTGACCAACAGACAAACCGAAACCTGTCACAGTAACAAACTTGGCAGTTGGCGTTCAGAGATATCCCTTGGAATACCCACAATCCCATAGGAGTTCTCATTCATAATTACAAAGAGCAACGGAATTTCTGCTAGATGTTGCTTTATAGGCCAGTCAAAGTCAGCTTCAGTTAATGGAAGCTGAATCTAGATACTCGCTTGTGATATTTTTAAATTTGGCATTGAAAATATCTGACAACACATTATGAACTGGGATACAGTGAAAAATGACACATGCTTTATGATGTTTGTGTGACTGCTGCAGGTGACTGCGTGTACCTGATGAGGGACAGTCGGCGAACCCCGGACGGGCAGCCAGTTCGCCAGTCATACCGCCTCCTGTCCCACATCAACAGGGACAAACTGGACATTTTCCGCATAGAGAAGCTCTGGAAGAACGAGAAGTAAGGACAGAAGATGGCTGAGGAGAAATTATTACCGTGGGCCTTTGTGAGGGCTGGCAGGAAGGGGCACCTTAAAGTAATAAATGACCTGGTGAAATGCGTCTGCTAAATGAATGAAAGTAAATGTCACGGTCTTGACATTTGAGTGGAGAGACAGGTGTTGTGGTTATAAAGGGTAACTGGAAGGTGATGCCTGAGTGTGCCGTCTTTGTCATTTTGCCCTTGCTCTGTGTTGCACAAGGGGTGAGAGGTTTGCATTCGGCCATCACTACTTCCGGCCGCACGAGACCCACCATTCGCCTTCCCGGCGCTTCTACCACAATGAGCTCTTCCGCGTGCCCCTCTATGAGATCATTCCACTCGAGGCAGTGGTGGGCACATGCTGCGTCCTCGACCTCTACACCTACTGCAAGGGTGAGGCCACACGAAAAGAAATTTTAACACGGGGCTTCTTGAGTTTCCGGCTGCCTACGCTTTGTTCCCTGTGATGCACCAGTCCTCTTCTCACATGTGAGATTGTGGTCCCCCTCCCTCCTCCTCAGGACGGCCGAAGGACGTGAAAGAGCAGGACGTCTACATTTGTGACTACCGCCTTGACAAGTCGGCACACCTCTTCTACAAGATCCACCGCAACCGCTACCCTGTTTGCACCAAGCCCTTCGCTTTCAACCACTTCCCCAAGCGGCTCACCCCCAAGAGGGACTTCTCGGTAAGGCAAGGGATGAATAGTAAACACAGCAAGATCGACTGTAATACACACATGGGATTTTATACACAGTAGTGATGATCAACATTTGAACTTACTGCTAAACTCCAAATTGGTTCAGTCACAGGAGGCAGATGATTACGCTCCTGTTAAAGTAGAAATTTCCAGCCCTTCAGGACAATAATGCTGTAATTAGTGTAAAAATTATCCTTGAGCAAATTGCATTGATTTAAGGTTCTCATAGGTTTGTTGACACATGTAACGTTGATAAATCAAATGAACAGTTTGCCATTTGATGTATTTGGGTTTGAGTTTATCTTGTAATGTTCATGCCCTTTGTACTGACCCTTCAGACGTTTGTTTTGGAATGTAACTGCCCAGCACCTCACCCCTCTCCTAAAATGTCCTAAATGAGTGCGGTGATGGTGGCGCAGTGCCATAGCGAATAGCATTGCTGCCTCATAACACCTGGGCTCAGAGCCGGCTCAGTCTGTGTAGAGTCGGCGTGGGTTTCCTTCCACAGTCCAAAGATGTGTTACAGGTTAACTGGCCACTCAAAACTGCCTGTTAGTGTGTAGATGCAGCTACCCTGAGATGGACTCCAATTTCATAGTCTGGTACACGCTGATTCCGAGACAGGCTCAAGACTGCTCCAGCCCTGACCAGGAAAAAGCGGTTAAGGATGATAGATGGATGGATGGATGAGTGATGCAGACTTACTGCTATTACTTGATATTAGTACTATTTGAACAAAACACTGAGTTTAAGTAAAGTTAATGGCCTGACGGTCGTTCTGTTTGCAGCGGGTTGGTTTGGTTTATCTGTCCTTTTGCTCCGTCTGCCTGGCTGTGGTCGGACTTTCCTCTCTGTCTGCTTCTGCAGCCGCATTACGTCCCAGACAACTACAGGAGGAATGGGGGGAGGTCCTCCTGGAAGAGCGAGCGCTCCAAGCTGGCCTGTAAGGAGAACTTGGGTGCAGCAGTGGAGGACGACTCCTCTCCTACGGAAGCCAGACTTGGCCGTGGAGGAGGAGCAGTGTCACAACCAGACAGTGAGGAAGGAGGTGTGGAGGGAGACCTGGACGTGGTGCCAGGGGATCCGTCACAGCTCCCGCCTCAGGCATCCCAGCCCCCGCTTCCACAGCCTCTGCAGGACCGAACCGGCGAGGAGGAGGGCGAGGAGGAGGAGGATGCCGAATTGGATGCGGGCACAACGGAGAGGCAGGAGACCCTAGAGCTGCCGTCTTCCTCTCACACCTCATCAGACCACGGGAGGAGAGAGGCGCAGAGGAACCGGCTGAACAAGATACTGCTAAACCTTCTGCAGCAAACGCCCAGCAAGAACGGTGAGCTGGAGGGAGGTGGCTGGGGTGGGGTGCTAGGGAGTGTTCTAACAGAGAGTTCGGAGTAAGACAATTATAAATAGCAGATGACGCCTTGCAGCTCTTAATGGTGTTGTTCATCTGAAACTGTGGCGGTTTTAATGATTTTAATCTTCCTCTTCCAGCTATCGATGTAACCTACCTCTTAGAGGAGGGATCTGGGCGCAGACTGCGCAGACGGACGCTGGGATTAGGTGACTTGGGAGGCAGGAAATGACATCACCAGCCGTAACTGGCAGACCCGCCTCTAACACCTTCTCTTCACGCTGTGATGGAGAAGGAATGTGAATAAGAAAGAGGACGAAAAAGACAGCGGAGGGGAGAGAGTTTACGCGTGTTCCGTTCCCTCCCGCATCTGCTCAGAACACCAGGCTCCCCAACCCCTCGTATCTGTCTTTCTCTCCGGTTCCCCTTCAGGCGAAGGCAGCGCCGAGGGGACCGGGCGAGGATGTGTGTCAGACGGGGAGCGGAGAGACAGATTTAGAGATACTGTATTTGGGGAGCGAGGGCGCGGGCCGCACACAGCGTACGCGTTGCGCACTCGGCCGGGAGAAGAGGTGTCCGACAGCATTTCAAATGACTGCTCTGGCGGGTTGGATCGACACACTAAAGACTAGAGACAAAGTGGACACACTAAACAGCCAGCAAGAAGCGGACGCTGCTGCAGGAGAAGCCTACGCTATGCATGACAGAAAGAGGAGGACAGAGTGGGCAGGTCCAGGTGCGGCGCCGGGACGGTGGGGGGAGCCTGTGTGCGGCGAATGGCTGGGAGGTGGGCCGGGACAGGGCACTTGCCGCCTGTTGTTTGTAGAGTTATTTGTGGATCGAGGCAGATAGAACACACACTACTATGAAGAAGGCACCCGCTACCCCCTCCCCCCCAAACCCACACACATTTAACCAAGACTTAGATTAGTGTAGCAGAGCAAACTTAGTGGCAGAGCTGAGATTGTTGTTCTTATTGCTGGTACATCTGCTTCAGTTTGTTTCGCAAGGAGCGAGAGCCCCCCAGCAGACAGTGTTCTGAAAGGCAGTGTTGTCTTCCTCGAGGCTGGAGGAGGTGACCATGTGGGAGATATGGAACTGTCACCAATGTCTGGGGCCTGGATTGTATTGTAAGGGCTTAGCTGCGGTTGAATTTGTAATTAATGGTTAACTAAAAAGTGTTTTAAATGCTGAGAAGCACTTATGTAAAAGACATTGTACTTTTTCTGCTCGTGGGAGGGAGGGGGATTTTGGGGTATTCCTTCATTTATCTTGGTTTTTTTTTTGTTGTTGTTTACTGTGTGTCAGCTTGCCTTGGAGAATGTTTTCAAAACTTGTGACGAGACTTTAAGTGGTTATGACCTGAGACAGAACTTTGGTAGATGTAAGCGACCCAAACTGAGACAGACTTTGACCTCCCACCTGGACGGACGGACAGACAGACGGACGGACGGACGGACGAGGGCGCAGAGAGGAAGGTTAGGAAACTGACAGAATGAGCTGTAAAGTGCCAAGTTGTACATAGACTGGAATTAACTGAGCTGAGTCTCTAAAAGCAATATCTCAACTATGGGTTTTGTTTATATGGTATTGTACAGGATCCACCCTATGGAACCCTACATGTATTAAAATACAGCTATTATTAATATTACTATCTCTGCCCTTTATGTCATTGTTGCTAAGTACACACCAGAAAGAGGTAAGAGGGTGAGCTTTCGTTGTATGCAAACCTGCACTCTCTGCAGTGAATAAAATGCAGATGTTGAAATCCCATTTTAACACATATACTGTATATGACTTAAGTCGAGTGGAAGGCAGAGCAGTGAGCAAAAGCGAGGAAAAATATCTGCAGACATAGTACAGAGCAGTGACACTGACAATGATTATTGTAATTAGCATTATTATTACTATGGAAAAAAAAAATAATGTCCTTGGTTTTGCTGCAAAGTGTTGAACACTAAAAAGACCAACATGAAATTGTAATATGTTGAGAGGTGACTGAGAATCAGGAACCTGTCAGCTCAATGTTTCTAACTGATTTTTTTAAAAGAAAAGGTTAGTTTTTCGTGAATGCGGTTCTTGTATTTTGTGTGTTTTTGTGTGATTTATTTTTCTTTTTTTTTTGTTAGACAATCGCAAAAAAAAAAAACTTTGACAGTTGTAAATGGAAAGACAAGCAGAAATTGTGTGTGGTTGTACCTCTTCTCTGGTTCAAAGTTTGTAATTATGATTCTAATGTCACAAAAAATGCTGTCTTTTTGTTTTGTTTTATATGTTTTTTAGTTTGTTTTGTTTTTTAATAAAAAGCACTACATTATTGCAAATAGATGATTATCATGATTATTATCATTGCAAATATGATTATGGTTATTAGGATTATTTATCTAGGTTGCATGAAAGCAATGTGTCTGACTTTTGCTACACAAATGCTGCTAATAATTTTACTTTTAGAAAAGAAATAAAAACAAACAAAAAAAATAATTTATCGCCCAACAATGTGGTTTTGGATTTTGAACTTTGTAAAAAATAAATAAAATACTGATTTAAAACATGACGTACTCCAGATTCCACATTTGATGCTATATGTAATTGAGATTCTTATTCTATTGCAGAGCTGAAAGGCGATCGGAATTTTTCTACGTTCCTCCGAGGGAACCACAGAATATTTCACTGAACATAACTTTTCCAAACTGGGATCAGTTTTGTTTGAGCGTTTGTGCAAACAAGGAACATGACCGTCAATGATCGGAAACGGGGGCTCTGCTGCACCACGTTTTACCGCGTTCGTCACCGCGACGCTCTTCGTGCAGCACAGTGTTCTTAATCGCTCCTCGTCCTCCGGCTGTACAGCATTTGAAAAAAGGCCACACAGAGTCAGTCGCACGCGCTGGGATATGTTTTATTAGGTATTTGTAGACACACACATGCGGGAGCAGCAGAACAGGGACTGACGTGGCAAAAACGATAAACCAGTGCAGCACATTGAGGCGGAGACACAGTTAGAGCCCATTTCCACCGACACCTCCAGAGAGAGAGAGAACAATGTCCTCCGATAAATAAATTAAAAAAAACACGTCACGTGCGACAGTCAATCGTGACGACAAAAGAACTTCTAAAAATGTCCAAAAAAGTACAAAAATAAAGAAAATATTAACCTCAACAACTGCAGCGATCTGTTAAGAGAGCTTAGCAACAGGTCGCGTCTCAGAAACGTGAAATTCCTGAGGTTTGTGTTTGTTCATTCAGTCGCGTCACGAGCCCAGCGATTTCTTGCAATTCGAAGGTACGAGCACCTGATGGGTAACGCAGGCCACAGGGACCACCTTGCTTAAAACACTACCTGATTTTTCGGTCCAAAAATGTGTACATCAACCAATAGTTGTAGCTCACTTTTGCCAGCTAGGGGTCTAAACTGCCCCCATTGCAAGGCACAAGTAAACTTTGGCAAAAAGAATAAACGGTGAATCGCAAACCGTGAGAGTAATTCGGCTGAGAGCCCTGCGGCTGCGTCCACGTTGATGCACTAGGAGGGTTTGCTGGCACAGCGGCAGTTGGACCGGGGCTCCCCGGGCCGCTTGGCGATGCTCGACACCTCATGCAGCATCATGCAGTTTCACCTGCGAAACTAACTTGCTCACTCCTAGCAGACAGACAGGACAGGTATGTACCACACACATCTTATGCATAGTTAAACATTGTTTTCAACCAAACTCTGAAATGTATATATTAATAAGTGACAGAATCGTAACAAAAGCCAACACGCTACTAATGCTACTTAATCACGTTACAACTGAGACTAGCAATAGCGAGACATGGTGCTACTCATCGCTTTACCGCCTGAACAAACGCCCTTTCCGATCCTGCCTCGATTCTCCTGTCGGGCCTTGTGTGGTGTCGAAAAATTATATATATATGTCACAAAGGCAAATGAATCCACAGCCAAAGTATCATGAGTGGAAGTGGATGTTTAGTGCACGGAAAGCCGCATACGTGTGAAACGCTGCACGCTATCAGCACGACGCTGCCAAATAAAACATGTCAGCTTGGCTTTCCCTGGCAGAACACGCGCGATTTCTAAAACTTGGATTCTCTAATAAACGGACAGAACCAAACAGACTGCTTTGTCTACTTACACGAGATGCGCTGTTTTTTCCATCTTGTCCTGCATGTTAAACACGCAACATCTCTGGTACATTTTATGCTATGTCCACAATAAATAGCTAGATTTTTAGAATATTGCCGGCGATGCACGCTGTAGCCTGCGCCAAATGCACGGAAATCACTGAAAAGCTTTTGAATACTCAAAATACCAACACAACACACAATTCTCTTCCGATACTCTACGTAATACTTGTAAATATGTCAAGGGGACGATGCGTGTACAAGTGGTAGATATTTTGATAATGAACATCTAATGATAAGTGGGTACAGTAGATGATTGTTTACAGTCCTCAGCTCAGCTGTTTCCTTTTTATTTCACACGTGATAATTTTTTCCCGTGATTTCTTCTTCTCATCCAATTTAATATAACATGTGCTATATATTCATAGATATGTATATTTATACACTTTGTTTTACATTGTTTTCAGCTGAATACTAGCAAGAGCAGAAATATTTTAGACACAAACCTGGCAAGAAAGAGAGGAGAGAGACAAACTGCACAGCTACAAATCACTATATCACTACTTAACTCTCCCTTTCTTTACGGCGATGCTGTTTTGGTTGCAGACGTCACCTTTCCTGCAGTTCGTCCAACCAGAACCTCAGTAGGTGGAGTCAAATGATGAGGGAGGTATAGCCAATGAGAACGAGCCCCTCGGTGTCTCCACGACGACAACGGATCCAGTCATGGTCAACACTCCCCAGGACAACAAGCTCCTCCCCCTTCTGGAAGCTCAGCTCCGACCCCCTACCGGTATGGTTGCACAGAGTTTGGACCGACCTAAAAAGCCACATCAAGAGAGGATGGAAAACGGAAAAAACAATTAATTCATTAGCTTGTGCCAGTTTCAACCTAGCAGGCAAACCAAACGAAACATTTGCACAAGCGACGTCTTCTGAATCGGAGAAACAGAGAGTTACGACAACAGAAGAACCTGTGCGTTGTGGGCTTCGTCGAGTTTTTGTCTTTGAGCTCCTCAGGCAGCGGGGTCTGTGAGGGGCTCGCGAGGCGGCCGAGTGCCGAGGCCCCGGGGGACAGCCAGTGAGACGGGCGCCTGTGCCGACCAGGTAGAAACGTTATCACCCAACACGGGGAAAACCAGAAAGAGCTTTTAGTAGGAAATGTGACGGCGTACAGGTACACACGTCGTCATGGGGACCGCCTCACCTGGCTGACGGCGCACGTGTGTGAGCCCCAAAAAGCCTGCCCAGGTTCCACGGCACTGCCAGACCGCTGCCAGACGGAAGGTCATCCTGAGCCTGGTGGCCGACAATGCCGGGCGGAGTCTGAGCATCACGGGAATCACCTGACCAAACGTCCCAGGCAGCTGGGGGATGGGGGGGCTGCGAGCTATCCGACGTCCCTCTCCAGGACATTTTAGGGTTACCCCAGTTCTGCCCTAGTCTCTCACCCCAGCGCAAAACAGCTCCCCAGCCTTGTTGTATCACCTGACCAGCCTGCTGAGAGAAGCTGCTCTGACTTGGAGCCGCGACATCTTTGTCCTGCACCCACGGCAGCCCGGCAGCTGCCTCTCCCTCACTTGACAGGACGAGTGCGGGGGGTGGGTTTCGCCCGACTTGTTCACCCGCCCGACCGCTTGCGTTACTTGCCGTGGCGGCGGGGCTCGTCCTCTGACTGACTACAGCCGACTCCAGACCCCCAAGACTGCGCTCTGAAATGCTGGCCAGGTGACACCTGCTGGCACAGGCCAGGTCTCTGGGTGACACTCTGAAAGTGCCGTCCTGATGCGCTGCCTCCTGGGTGTGAGCGGTTGGGGATGTGGCTGGGGATGCAGGGTCAAGGTGGTGGTGTTGGAACAGAAGATCTAAGTTAAACGTTAGGAGGGACAGTGGCTGCAGGAGAAGCAGAAGCTCGTCAAAGAGCGGCTGGCAAAGTGACCGTGAGAGTCGCATGAAGGACGTCGGGAGATAGTACGTAGCTAGAACATCTGGGAATGACAAAGCAGAAGAAAAGGAAAAAGTGAGAACAGCAAGAAAATATACACAGCGGGTCCCCTACCTACAAACTTGTAACGGACTGAGAGCTGGTGTGTTACTGGCTGGTCATCAGCCACAGGCAGAATGTAAACCGGCAAAAACAACTGCGGTTTTGGATGAACCCAATCACGTCTGCATTTCTTCATCTGTTGTGGACCCAGTGGAGTCGTGCATCACTTTGGAGAAAAGCGTCTGATACGTGCATAAATGTCACGTAAAAGCAGAGCCTCCATCCGGCGAGCCAGGGGTCCTCGCACACATGGCTGCGGCTCCTCAGTCCCCGGCCACAGGCGTGCATAACAAGGGCAGGGTGTCACTTTGGTGCTTGACTCCAGATGACAGAGCAAGCGTTTATGAAACAAACCAATACTGAACTAGTGCAATACACCAACAGTTTTGGTCCTGACAAGTTCGGAAGCAGGAGACCGACTGCATCTTCTTCACCACTCGCTTTTATCGCATGAAGAGCGAAGCCTCACCGTCACAGGACTGCACGTGAGACACCCAGTAGTCCAGGAGCTTTATGCTGGAAGGCAAAGGTGAGCAGATTTAGCAGAAAAAGACAGCAGAATTTTAATATATTTTCTACTAGTTCACTTACACAAGAGCATATATACATATATACACACACGTGTGTGTGTGTGTGTGTGTGTGTGTGTGTGTGTGTGTATGCATATATAAAAAAAACATTTTAGTTGAGAAGCAGAGCTTCACGTTAACAGTTGTCCTCCCAGGACCGAAAACGACTTTAAATACAGGTATGCTTGTTCTGGTAACGGTACAGTGGGCCGGTCGACGGGAAACGAAGGTAAAATGTGTGTGTGCAAAATGAGTCATTTGCAATTTGGTTTTTTCCTAGAAACAAATAAAAAATTAAATTTCCACCATGAAATGCGACTTTGGACAGTTTCCATATGCTAACGTCGGCTCATGTGACTCGCTGGTTCCCTTCCTTCGATTACAGTTTTCATGTCAAAACAGTTTTTATTGCTAAAAAGCACCCAAATTTGTCCAAATGAAACAAACAAGCTCCTGCATCTGGGAATTTGTGGCAATTTCTTTAAACGCTATGAGTAACATCATGCCATCTCTGTTTTGGTGGATCACTGAAAGCTGGTCGCCCTGTTTTCGGATTACAGGTGCAGTGCCGAGAGGGTCTCACGCCACATACTTGAGCAGCCCGAGCAGGAAGGCGTTGAATCGGTGTCGGCTCTGCTTGAGCTGCGGCAGCTCAGCGACTCGGCGCCGTAGGCTGTGGAGGGCCTGAGTCCCGGGACCTGCAGGGCACAAATACAAGCCCATCTATTGCGGCTTCGTTTAAACTTCCCGGTGTGAAGAGAGCAAAGCGGCGCGGGGATGAAGAGGGGAGGCGGTTAAAAGACAGAATTCAAAGACCAGAGTGTGAGTGAGAGTCAGTCGCTCTTCATCTCAGCCTTCACTATGCCCTTCACTCTCCTCAAGCGTAGACCTGCTCTGCACCACAGGAGCAAACCGCAGGAGAAGCGTGTTCGCAGGTTCCCTTACCTATTACAGCGCAAACATCTCCGTTCACTCAATTCTCCATCTTCCTGACTCTCACAGCACTGCTTCTGTTCCTCAACAACCTTTCCCGAGCCCTAAACTGGCCACAGATGCTGAGACTGGAGCAGCGGAGGAGGGATTCGGAAAGTGGCGCCTGCAACGCATCTTCGGTGGAACTCGGCTCTGCTCCGTACCTGGCCGCGTGGAGGCCTGCACCAGGCCCCAGGGTGAGTTCGGCCTCCTCCCCGCAATCAGGTCGCTCTGGTGGGGCTTCAGGCCGTCGGACAGCAGGGTCCCGAGCGCAGGGCACAGGCACTGCAGCACCAGGCGGCCCAGAGACGGATTGATGCTGCTGTCTCCCGACTGGGCCTGAGGGATGCGGGGGAACAGACGCAAGCGGAGACGGCAGGACAGAGGGGGACACAGATGACAGAAGGGGGGGCAGGGATATTGGGACGGGACAGACGCCACGAGTCCCAAGAGAAGAAGAGTGAATGAGGAGCACAGAGAAGGAAGAGGGAGATCCAGGTGGCACAGAACAGAAGAGCAGAAGCAGCAGAGAGAACACGAGGAGAAATGAGACGGTGGGAAGATGGAGAAAGAGTGATGCGCAGAGAAAGAAATTCGGCGTGAGGGAGAACAAGGAAGGAAGGGGGTTAATATACAGAGTGGTTTCTGCTGGAGGAAACATAGGGAGGACTGAGAACACTGTTAAACCTTTTCATCTGAGAGGGACTGAGGGAGAGACGCAGAGGAAGAAAGAGGCGGGAAGGCGAGGGGAAGAGATGCATCGTGGTTATTTTCACCGATGCTCGGCTCAGTATGCCTAACAGGAGCGGCTTTCAGAAGGCCCATGGGGACCGATCAGGTGTATCCGCTGCGGCAGAAGAAGCGTGAGGGAGCGAGCCAAACACTCACCTTCTGGACCAGGGTTCGCGAGGAGCCGAACTGGGCCAGAACTGCCTCCACGGCGGCGCTCACCGCTCCAACCAGAGCTGCACGGCACAAGAGCACAAACACAGCGGCGTCTCCATCAGCCACAGCGATCAGCAGCACGTTATGTCCCAGCAGGTACCTGACATGCTGTATCGGGCGAATTGTGCACTCGGCGTGTCGCCGGCAGCTCTGCGGGATGCGACAGCGAACCTCTCTTCTCCCGCAGGCACAGGGAGGCCTGCCTGCTGTCCCTCATGGGCGCCTCAGCATCGTCCGCCATCCAGGTCCTGTCTCCCCGAGCCGAGCCAGCGAACGACAGACTGCGAACCGCTAACAAAGGGGGAAACGAGGACCACGGTTACGCCCCACGGTGACACATTCCAATGTGAAACTCTTCCGTGTCCCTCACTGGTGCACTTTGTCTGAAGGACACAGCAGGCAAAACGTACCACAATGGCGGGATAATTTGTGCGTCTTACAAACGTCACGTCATGCAATTTTCCATGCAAGAGGACTACGTGTTCGTAGACGGACGCGTGTTAGTTCACCACACACACACACACACACACACACACACACACACACACACACACAGAGGGCGAGAGTGTGTGAGAGAGGAAGCTCTTACGTAGAGTGTACAGCTGTGTCTGCTTGGTGAGAATTGGGGCTGGGGGCTCCTTCAGAAGGGCAGGAGGGAGATAAGGGCAATAAAGGGGGGCGGCGAGGGTGGGCAGGGTGCGGCTGCGAGGAAACAGGGGGGAGCACAAGCGTGACACATCTGCCCCTGGCGAGGGAGCGCCACACCTCGGCGGAGGTGAAATCGCCCCGACAGGAGACAAGCGGGGAGGGGCGCCTTTGTGTGCAGGGCAGCTTTTTGGGCTGTAAAAGTACCACACTGGCGCAGCGGCACTTTGCCTCTTTTCCACCCGGCGCCACATCAGCTCATCGCTGCTTTCGTCCAGCAGAGCACGACGCCGCGCGTCCACGACCCCCCATGGAGACCGAGTGAGGCTCGCCGCGTCGTTTTCCCTGCCTCCTAACGCCCTCTGGTGTGCTATTGCCTCCTGGTTTTGGTATGGGGTGACGCAGCCCTTGGAGTCTGGGTAACTCCGCCGGGAGGCCCCGCCGCCGAGGCACACGCCTGGGTCGGCCGCACAGATCTGCGTCTTTAACGGGGACCCTTGGTCATCGTGGCATGAAAGCAGAGGGTCGCTGCAGGGGCTGGCCTGGTGGGGTCGGGGGGCCCAGGACTCAGGATGCAGGTAGTAGGGGGAAGGCAGCGAGGGGGGCAGCAGGGGGGACACTGGCCAGATGAACCCAGCAAGGACGGAGGCGGAATAAGCAGAGGACGGACAAACACACAAACGAACGGGGGCCACGGCGGGGCAGGAGGAAGGTGAGGCGCAGGTGAGGNCAGAGGACGGACAAACACACAAACGAACGGGGGCCACGGCGGGGCAGGAGGAAGGTGAGGCGCAGGTGAGGAGGAGGGGGGGTGGGGTGGGGGTGCCAAAAAAGAGGAGGGAGAGAAAAAAGGAGGTAGCAAATTAATGGGAGAGAGAAAGGGAGATACAGACAGAATGTTAGCACTGACACAACACACACCCATCAGTATTAATCAGACAGCAACACTGTGTGAGGAACACACTCATCCAACAGCCGGGAGTCGGCCACATGCCCCCCGCTGAGCTCAAGGCCCGACGCTTCCTGTCAGGCTGACGCCACAAAATTTCCCAGCATGTCTGTCACACACCTGTTCCAAGTTGCTCAAAACCACCACACACACACACACACACACACACACACACACACACACAGTGTAAAGGTATGTCCTCTGCTGCCCTCGTTTCCCACACTCTGGGCTGCTGTATGCGAGAAGCAAACACTGTGGATTCCGCCACATGACCCCCCCCCACGGCCCCGTCAGGAAGGTCCTCCGCTCGCCAACCCGCCCACTTACACTCATTCCACTCTGACCCTCGAGCCTTTTTCTCAAAGTTGTGTTTCCACATGGTCACATCTCTTCCGACACAGAAAGTATCTGTATCAGCAATGCGCTTCGACTTTTTTCTGGGCGGGAAAAACAGCTGACGTGCCGAGTGCTTCTCCTGTCCTTCTGCTGCTGCTTCACCGCTATTGGTGCAGAGTAAGACACAGCCCTGCTGTTCTTAAAGGCGCCGTGCTATAACCCCCCCGCTGTGCCCTCACCCTTAACCTCCCTCCCCCGCCATGCCCCCGGTCTTGTCTCACACACTCCAATGTCCCCTGACACACACTCCCCAGCCACAGCTGCACACACACTGCAAAACCACACGACCTGCTAAGTGCAACAAGCAGCAGATGCAGCTGTTTTCCAGCCTCTGGGAGAAAAAGGAGAAACTGAGGAAATTACTCTACAGCTACAAGCTCCTTCTTGAAAACAACAAGCAAAAAAGGACACGTTATGTGGTAAAAACAAGGGGCTCAGCAGCGCGGCTGATGGTGAGAATGGTGCGAAGTGACGCCTGAGGTCAGCCTACAGGCAGGAGCTGTGCAGGGGGCCGCAGGAGCGCAGCGGGCGGAGCGCGGTAAAGCGCGGGCTCAGGCAGGGTTCCGGGAAGGGCAGAGTGAGCAGTCAATGAGAGCTGAAGTCTGCAGGGCGGATGAATAATTGAATGAGGCAGCGATGACGTCGCCCCACCCCCCCGGATCTCCGCAGGGCCACTCGGTCCAGCTCCACCTACCTGCTCCCTCCTCAAACAACCGTCCCGATTCTGTGAGGAAACACACTGCCACCCAACATCACAGAGTGTCACTTACCGGCGGTCCCCGATTCCCATTTCCTTCCTCCATCTGCTCTTCCCCTCCCCCCCCCTTCTTCCTCTTCCTCGTCTTCTCTGCGGTCCTCCTGTCCCCTGGCACCTGCGGTCCACAGGTCACCCTCGCTGGCAGAGGGTCCAAAGCGCTGCAAAAGGCGGGACGGCGGCCCACTCTCGCTGCCGGCCACCTGCAGGAACTGCCACTTTGCCACTGGAGGGGAATGGGGGAGGAGGGCAGCCTGCGCCTGGGGGGTGTATTCCCACTCCCTGCCGTCACCGTCAGCCGCCTCCTTCCTCCACTTCAGATTGTACAAGAAATCCGCGTCGGGGGTCACCACTGTCGCCTCAGGTTCCGGCTGCACCAGGACAGGTTGTGGGTTCTGTCTGCTCCTGATGCGCAGTTCTTTGAAAGTGGTGATCTTTGACCCACCTTTCGCTTGCAGACCCCCTTTGGCTGACTTCTCTGCTGCGAATGGAGGGGATTCGGTGTCTGGGGAAAAGGCGATGAGCCAGTCAAAGCGATCTGGTTGAGCAGCGTTTGCAGGGAGGGTGGACAGGGACAGCGGGGGGAAAACGGGGGCCGGGGCCACGTCAGGAGGACACAGTGGCAAAGGACGAGGGGGTGGTGGAGGAGGAGGAGGAGGAGGAGGAGGAGGAGATGCGTGGACATCTGTGGGACTCTCAGGGTGGTTCTTACAAATTGAGCTCTTACTGGTGGTCTTCACTGTAACCATGTTGTAGTAGGACTCGGGGTTGCAGCTGCTGTTCAAGCTGAACCCACAGTTGCAGCCAGAGCTGAAGCTGCTGCCGTTGCGCTTACATCTCCTCGCCATCTCTGTGAATGAAGTTGTCCGGACGGATTCCTTCTTCTCCTCTTCCGATCTTCCCTCTACAGGTGCATCTTGTTCAACCTCAGCAAACACATCCTCTGCTGATCCCTTCGTTTGTCTCACTGCCTGACCTTTGTCACCCTCTCTAGATTCAGCCTCCACTGACTGTTTCCCTTCTCTCCCACGTTCTCGGTCCCTCTCATCTTGGTCCACTTCCCTTTCTCGTACGTCTTCTGTCCTCAAAACTTCACATATCTCACCATCAGCCTCTTCCAGAACCCCTGTTACACACACCCCCAGCTCAGGGCTCAGTTTTAAAAGTTCAGCCTGCGTGAGCCCAGCCAGAACAAGGAGCTTACGGATCTCAGCATCCAGGGCATGGAACGAAGGAGGAGGTGGCAGAGAAGGGGGTGGAGGGATAGCAGGAGGAGATGGAAGTGCAGGGGGAGGGGGGAGGGGCGGTGGTCGGGAAGTGGGTGGGGGAAGAGACAGGGGTTCTGCTTCATCCTGGAGATCAGCGATTTTTTGTGCCTCCAGGCGAGCCTTGTGCCGCCTCCGCGGAGGAGGAATCGGAGGTGGAGGTGAAGCAAGAATTGGTGTGGAGGAGTAAAAGGTGAAGTATGGGATGGGTTGCGATGAAGAAAGAGGAAGAGCTGGAGGTGCTGGAACATCCTGCTCTGGCTTACGGAAGGATGAAGATGAAGACAGGGAGACTTTGCCGAAAGTGGGTATTTTGGACGCTGCAGAGGAATCAGATGCTGGGGGAGATGTGCCGTTGCTTATGTTTATGTATGTGTGTGTGTCTGGGTTTCTCACGGGTGGCTTTGGAGGACGAGGCGGTGGCTGCAAGGGGGACGGGGCAAGTGAATCTGGGGGTAGGGATTCGTCTAAGTCTGATGGGACAGTTAAGTCAACTCCGGCATCGGAGAACTCCTGAGACTCACAGATACCATCTCCCTTGTACAGTTTCCACGAAACTTCCATATTGTCCACTCCCTCTGTGCCATCAGAACGATCCTCCACATCCAGATTTACACCAGCTTCTCGAAGTCTTTCTAAATGAATCCTCTTTACTTGCTTGTTGACCATCTCGAGCCTTTCCAGATGACTGAGTCGATCCTTCAGTTCAAGGTCACCCTCCATTCCCCAGCGAGTCACCTGAATAACTTGATTCCAATGATCCATTTTATCCAGCTCTTCCATGGAGTCCAAGAGGGTCAGAAGACTTCCTTTTGTGTCTTTTGTGCCTAGTGCTGCCTTATGGTCTGCAAAATCTGATGAAGGAGAGGATCTGGCAGAAGGGTAGCCTTCATCTGGGGAACAAGGAGGCAACGGCGGCAGAGGGGGCCGTCGAGAAACCATCGGGATGATACGTGGCTGGGAAGCCGAGCAGTCAGAAGTAAAGGAGCGTTCAGAGGACAACACCTGGGAGGAGGGAGAGATGGGGTCAGGGCAGTCCGACTCAAAATCTGAGCAGCTACTGATGGAGGTGGATGAAGAAGAAGTCGAGGAGGAAAGGGAGAATTCTAGCAGTGAAGCTGGACAGTCATAACAGGAAGGTACAAGAGTGTCCTCGTCCTCGTCCTCGTCACCATCATTTCCATTGTCTTCTGATTCATTGCTTTCACTGTTTTCCGTGTTTCCATTTTCTTCTGATTTCTCTCTTTCCTTGGTGACTTGTGTACTTTGTGTTGTTGGCGGCTCTTTAGTGGTCTGTTGAGCTTCTTGGGCATCCTCAGCCTTTCCACATGTCTCAGTCTGAACATGATGCTGTGAAGGTTGCAACTGAAGCTGCTGCGTAACGGCAATGGTGTTGTTGTTGTTGTAGTTATGGTTGTAGAGGCTGTTGTTGTCCTGATGTGAGTGACCATCACAACAAAGACAAGGCAGACTTGGCTCGTTACAGTTTGGGTCAAGAACAGAACTTGGGTTGGGTGCCTCGCGTACAACTTTAGCTTTTAGTTTTGCCACTGCTGGAACTGTGTTGTTTTTCCCCTGGGCTGCTCTGGTCTCACCTCCGGTGGAGGAGCCAAGGTCAGCACGACCTCTAGTTACCTTGCTGGTCCGGTTAACCCAGGAAGAATTAGTACAGTTTGGGACCTTAGTGGGTTTGTCCTCCCTTCGGACGCCCTGCCTGGTAGGCTTCGATTCCACCGCATGGTTACGTTTGCTGGCCTCAAAGCGGCGTGGCCGGGGGGGCACAGAAGGGCGGGCGGACGAGAGCATTGTGAACACCGGTCAGAGCGAGATGGTGAAATTTGCTTTGGATGGAGTGAAGGGTCTGATTTATGTCTAGAAAGAGTGATCCACGCTTTGGACAGACATGTTCACATCTTGCCTCCACTCAAATCCTGAAATATCAAGAGAGATATCAAGTCAATTTACCTGGGACATTATGGGGAGAATACAGATTGGTGTTCAGAGAGTGAAGACCTTCTTGATTGTTCCACAAAACAAAAACAATACCGACTTCAACTAAACAAGGGCAGGAGGAGACTGGAAAATTCTGGCTTCTCTCTGGGTTTTTTGTCCTTCTGGACACAGAAACGTAGCTCACCACACATCCCTGCCTCAGTTTAGTTTTCACTGAATGTCAACAATGATGTCATCTACTGCCATGTAAAGTTCAACAACCTGAAATAATGCAGAAAGAGGCTTTCATTTCATCAACACGGTGGGCAAATACGGGATGTAGCTCTGGGCTACAGGGGAGGCCGCCGACCAACAGCTAACCTAACATCTCTGTTCCTCCTGCTGGAACTGGGAGCAACGCAGACACTCGCGCCATCTTCTGCAACCCTCTTGTCACAACGTGAACATCCATCATCTCTCCACACACAGGGACAGCGAATATATACAATATAACATTAACACAGTGAGGAAGAAAGAGTCGTACGCACCTCTCTCTCTCTCTCTCTCTCTCATGCACACACGCACTGAAATACACACACACACACACACACACACACACACACACACAGCAGTTCGATGTCCTTGACAGTTTAGACTGTCAGGGACAGAAAGAGCACAATGCCCCGCTGTCCGGCTCCGGGTTCGGCCGTCACCCCTGTTTACCGGAGGGTGTATCGATCTGCTGGGAGCGGAACAGCCGCCGCATCGCGCCTCCCTCCCCCGCAGCATCTTCGCCACAGCAGCTCCACGCAAATAAACGTGAAACATGACATTGACATGGCACACAGCTGGTTGAAATGCCCACCAGGATGAAGAGGACGTTCTAACAGCCGCAGCAGAAACGAGCAGCGCGCAGAAAACAGCAAGAGCAGCAAATGGACGATGAGTAACAAGACGGGCCTGCAGTGTCACTCACCGGCGCGCAGGACCAACATGGAGACGGAGGCAGAACACTGCGGCTGCAGATGCTGCCCCCCCTCGTCCTCTCCCTCTCCCTCTCCCTCTCCCTCTCTCTCTCTCTCTCTCTCTCCCCCCCCCTTCGTCCTCTCCCTCTCCCTCTCTCGCTCCCTCTCCCCCCCTCGTCCTCTCCCTCTCTCTCTCTCTCCCCCCTCCGTCCTCTCCCTCTCTCTCTCTCTCTCTCTCCCCCC
>UFQX01001012.1:0-30590 GCA_900497675.1 Arapaima gigas
TTACAAGAGTCGAACTTGTGGTCTTCTGCTGTTGTATCCTATCCAACTCAAGGTTCCACGTGTGATGCGTTCAGGGATGCTTTTCTGCCCCCCACTGTTATAAAGAGAGTGGTTATTTGAGTTACTGTAGTCTTCCAGTCTGGTCATTCTCCACTGACCTCTCTTATCAACATGGCATTTCCGCCCACAGAGCTGCCGCCCACTGGAATAGTTTTTTTTTTTTTTGTTTTTGGCACAATTCTGTGTCGACTCTGGAGACTTGTACGTGAAAATTGCGGGAGAGCAGAAGTTTCTGAAACTCTCAAACCACTCTGTTTAGGACCAACAACCCTGAGCAACAACAGGAGCCAGCAGCTGTAATATGTGCACAAGTAAAAATAAGAAATGGTAAAATGTATACAGAGTGAAAATGACCTTAATGCTGTTACTATGGGTGATATTTAATTTATTTTCACCTTTCCGCTTTCTGACTCAGGCCAGCAGTATGTAATTTAAATGTAAAGCTGGGACTGGACTAAACCTATTTGAATAGAATGAAATGTACAGAAATAGTGGTCAGAATGAGTTGTAATTCCTTACTACAGTTTTTGGACGAAATCCATTACCAGCTGTGCCCAAAAAGAATGACACTGTAATTACGTTAGTAAAATTATTTGTTTTATTGTTGTGTTTTCATTAAGTTTACTATCTTTTGCATATTTAGTTCAAAAGAAACCACCCAATATTCAAAAAATCAGCAAACCTTTAAGAATTGGAGAAAGGATAAAGTGACGTGGCCTATTATACCATTTAAACAAATTAAATAGACTGACAGTCATATGCTGTTTTCCTTGGACTTAAGAAAAAGCCAGATGCAGTTCGACCTTCAGGCGATGGATCCCTCTCAAAGGGCTGGCAGTTTCCACTGGTAAAGCAGAAGTTAAAATCTTTTGGACCCTGGGTGGCCACTCAGGAACGCAAGGCATCCCCCCACTGACCACTGCGTGTCCATCTCCTCAAGCCGTGTGGTTCAGGGTCTGCTGTTCTGGCATTGAATTCACTGGAAGAAGAAGTCATTGTTGTCCTTCTCCCACTCGTCCTTCTCCCTGCCCTGCTGGAAGTGCAGGATCATGCAGTTTTCAAAGGATGGTGTACATGTTGCTCTCCTTCACTTGACCCCCCATGTACCTGTCCTCCTGTAGCCCCCAATCAACAGTATTGATGGTCTCCCACTGCTGCTGCAATGCAGGGTTAGTATGTCCCACCTGGGGTTTGTACATGGAGCCTGTTTTGTAAGTTTTTTTTTTTTTAACAATTTTTTTTTTCTGTTGTACTTTTAAATTTCATGGAACGAATACAATTCTGTACATAAATAGGCTGTTCACTTTTAACTAAAGGAGCTGAATTCAAATCCTACCCCCTGCTACAGTACCCTTGAGCAAGAAATTGTCTCTAGTAAAAACTATAAAATTGTAATAAATAAATGGGTAAATAAAACTCAGTATAGAAACATTGCATTGTAGACTGCGGTAGATAAAAGCGTCAGGTCAAATACAATTAAACTTTGCCTTTTTTTAATACAACAGACTTCTAAATGCTTGTTGCAAACTGGAGATGGATATTTAAGAAGTGCTTAAAATTACAAAATGCCGTACTTCCCTTTACTCCTGTCCCCTCTTATCAGTTTAGCTTTCTCATTCCAGTTGAACTCCGGTGACCCTTCCAAACAGCATTGCTGTTTATTTTTGTTGTATTTTTGTGTCAGTGATGCTGCGTAATGGAGATCTGATTTGTCTCTTTATTGTCAGTTTTTACCTGTAAGTTTCCCCAGGGTGATGACTGGCAATACATTTTCTCACAGGCGTTACTCCTGTTTTTTACTCCAGTGTAGCAGGAAATACAAAAAAAGGGTCCCTTAAGACTTAGAACAGTCCATAGTGTAACTGATTTTATTTTCTCACAGTGACAAGAAAAATAAAACAGCTGACAGAATAACTTTTGAACACATTTTTATAGCTTTATTGTGCTGTTCTCGTTGTGGAACTCGGACCCGTTATCGTCGGTGGTTTCTTAATGTGGCCGCTAGATGGCGCCACACCGCTGTCAAATGCGAAACTGGCAGCCTACGTGGCCTCAGTTGGTTCGAGAAACAAAGTGGGAAAGTTGTTCTGTAGATCGAATGTGGAATTTAAATTAGAACTGAAAAAATGGGAGGAATTTTATTGCTATTGATATTCTGTTGCTCAGAATTGCACTGCATTGCCTTTAGACACAAATAAATGTGCACCTTTTTTGTTCATATGGTGTATAATTATTAATTTTGCTGATGCTTTTCTCTAATATGGCCTGAAGTTACTTGCACTGATGTATACGGGTTTACAATAGGTGGGTGGTTTTATGTATGAATTTAGGAGAAGCGCTGTACCTTGATCCAGGGCACTACAGCCCCAGCACAGTTTCAAAGTGCAGTGTTTTGTCTGTAAGGCTGCACCACTGACCACTACACCACCTGCTGGCCCTGACCTGTTTGTCATCTGCTCTGGGCAGCAAGTGAGCATTGTGAATTTTAAAGTAGGCATAAATGTATACTTGTCAAGAAATGACTCAAAATTCCAAACATTTTGACTGAGCAGCTTATTTTATTGTAATTTATTGTAAATGACAAAAGAAGTCTTGCAGATTTCAGAGACGGAACAGAGGTGTTAAGGGAGTTTCTTCCTAATGTTCAAACAAGCTTAATGACTCCCCTCGTATTACTGTAAGAGTCCACTGAATACTATTAATAATATTTGTGGTCTTTCTGTGCACCTGAACAGCTGTCGCACCCCTGCATGGTCCTCATGATCAGGAGCAAAGGGGGTGTTTGGAGCTCCCTGTCCAGGAAAGTGGGCGCTTTGGTGGTGGTGGTGGTGGTGGTGGTGGTGGTGGTGGGGGGATCTGTGCATCACGACAGCTCTGGTTCCTCTGTTTGCTGAAGTGAGGAGTGGAGATCCAGCGGTGGAGCGCAGCCGCTAGGAGACTCTGTTCTCGGCGCCACTGCAGTCAGCAGGTGAGCCCACTCGCCCCGCGTTTAGAGAGACTCACATCGACACTTCAACACTCGAGCTTCTCCCTCCCCGCAATTTACAAGCGATAAAACAGTGACAGCATTTGGATCCACTTCATTAGGCCACTAATTTCTTGTAAAAACCCTACATTAATCCTCTCCGCAGCTCCCCATGGCTCTGCACGTTCGCAGCCCTTAAATGAATCGCTGACCCGGGTGCTGTCGGGTTTCCATGGTTACGCAAAGACATGGGGGTGGTGGTGGGGGGTTTAATTTGATAACAGCATCAGCATAAACACGTGTGATGCTGGGTCAAGGAATCAGATGTGCTGACTTTATGTATTAGCTAATGCAGGCTGTGGGGTCAGTGCAACACATGGCTCCGATGAGGAGCACTGATGCTCTGGGATCCGAAAACAGTTGCCCTGTAACAGAGGACGTGCGCTCTGAATTTCGGGTAATTTGGTCCATCGTGTTTCAGCATCTCCCCTTTTTAAAATGCAAATGAGTAACAACAAAACAATGGCAGGTAAGAAAAAGTGGTTAAAAAAACATCCTATGAGTGCTGAAGATTTGATTCAAGACAATATGTGTCTTGAATCAGAACTGATAACATAAACTGGTGTGTGTGTGTGTATGTACAAGCATGCAGCGTGGTAGTGATTTACTTGGTTATATTTTAAAGCAATATGAATAACTTTAACTGAAAGGCCTATTTTTAGATGTCTCGAGGACATCAGAGGAAGGAGCCTGACTTGTTTGTCTCGAGGCAGTAATTGATGTATTGATAATATTGATGAAGAGCTTCAGTATCGAGGGGGAACAAACACTCAATTACGGCAACCCTTCCCCTTTTCTCGTCGCTACCTTGGAGCCGGAGTCCAACCCTGGACCCACCGTACACCCAAGACACAAGCTGCCTAAACTCCTCCAGCTACTTTAATATGGTTTTCTTGGCCGTAGGTGGCGCCAGCCTCCTCTTGTTTTGGGGGAAGCGAGCATGTTATTTTCTTTCACATGCAGTCTCAGTCACGGAGAGGTGGGCAACATGCAAATCAAATGTTAACATCACACAGTTGCACAATGAGAGAGAGATCAGCATGATGTACAACTGTAATTTGGCAATATAGCAGCTTTTGAAATTGCTTTGCTTTATCAAAACCCACGCTGTAGCCAGCACCACCCCCACCCCCTTCCATGACAAAACTCTGAATCTCCTGCAAAGAATTAGATAAACCCACATGAACGTCTTACACACGTTTTTTTTTTTTTTTTTTTCCTGGGCTGTGATACACAGTTTACACAATAATTCCTCTCAGTGGTACTGAGCCCAGTCTTCATGACACAGTATTTACATCATTCCATCAATAAATACGGGGTGAAATTAGTTTACCTAACAATCCCTTGTTTGTTCACAACGTTTTAGTGTGTATTTGAATACGTTGTTTAATTAAATTTTTCTCTGTAACGCTGGATGCTCGAAATAGGTGTGGGCCTCAGGCTCTGAGGGGCCTCGAAGGGGTGTTACACACGTCTCGGGCCGCGTCACAGCTCCGTGGGCTCAGACCTGCACGTTGTGTCCGGTGGGGGTGAAAGAAACAAGACAGAGTGGAAGCGGCAGCCTGTGTGTTTGCAGTTAGCCAGTGGACCATGTTGTGCTGCGGCAGTCAGCCAAGTCCAGGGTAATGGGAGTGTGGACCATCTGACAAAGGGGAGGGAAGGGGGGGGCGATGCCACCGTCACCTCCGCGCTGCACAGACAAAGGGCAGCTCGGAGGGGCCCTGTAAAGTTGCGGAAAGTGACAGCCTCCGCTCAGCGCTCGTCCGTGTTTGTTGGGATTAGGGGGACGTGCCAAAAATCACACGGTGGCGGAGCTGAATAACAGCTGTGTTTGGATTTCACGCTCCAGCCACCCCTACCCCACTGCCCTGTGCCTGACTGATCTCTGGGTCCTTCCCCCATCTCGGCTCCCGTGCGCGCGCACCACGGACGGTTCGCTCACCCTCTGCTTATTTGCGGGATCGCGAAAGGCATATTGCACACTTCCGGTCTCATCCCCAGCTCTGGAACCTCTGCGTGTGGCAGCGGAGGAAGTGCTTATTCACCGAAACGCCTGACTGCCACAGGAGGCGATGGAGGATCGTGGCTTCGGCGGTTGGCACGTGCTGACGGAGCCCCTCCTCGCTGCAAAGTGCTTGTAGTTGTGTGCAAAAGGCGATGCCCTTCCCCGCCGCCCCGCTGCCTCCAGAAGGCGCCGCGTTTCCACGCCCCTCGTTCGAAATCGCAGACCTGTAGCACGGCGTCTCCCGGAAAAAGGAATCTTTCACGTGCCGAATTTAAAATGTCAGTCGCCGAGATTGGGCAAAGCGAGGGTAACGTGCCCCGTTCTCCTTGCGCGATGACATAACGTCGGCGTAGCGTTTGACGAAAAGCTGACGGACTGCGGTGCCGAGCGAAGAATGGAAACACGGGGGATCCCTGCGTTGCTTTTAGGGAGAAGCGGTCTCGGTCTTGGTCTCGGCGTGACTGTCCGGTGGAGGAGACGCCCAGGTGGTGGTGCGTTTGTCCAGTGGGCCCGGTTCGGTGCCAGGGCCTCGGCTCCATGGCTCAGCCCGCGCGTCATGCTGTTTCAGGCCCAGGCATCTTGGTGGCTCATTAGTCCGGGGCCTTTGCCGAAGGGCCCCCAGCGCTCGGGCTCCCTGGCCCCCCGCAGAGCGGCTGATAGCTCCGCGCTGCCGCTGCGAGACTAATCAGGGCGCCGTAGACACCCACCTCCCTCCCCGTCCCCTCCCCCCACCAGAACCCCATTCGCTTTCACTCTGCCCTCTCTGTCTGTCTGTTTCATCAGAGCGCACAAATACTAGACATCAAAACGGCTCCCCGTGTTTGCCGCATGACGTATCTGAGTTGGAGAGATGACTGATGATGCGTGGAGTGATAATTTGGCTTAAAGTGTTTGTGTGTTGTGAGGTTTAAAAAAAAAAGCCACCATCAGCTCCACGGGAAAGAGACGAAGTAAGAGGTGGAGGAAGAAGGAAAAAAAATGAAAAAGCTCTCTGCTCTTTCCAGGATCTGTGGCTCGTTCCACTGTGACTCCGAAACCAGAATAAAAAAAATGGGGGGGAAAGAGAGAATGCAGAAACACACACTTAACCATATTAGCACATGACAGACATGTGTGGTTCTGCTGACCCTGGCTTGTCAAGTTCTACATGGCTGGCTTGGAAAGGATTGCATACATTTCCAGTCTGGGGATGAGCATCCCTGATGTTAATGAATGCGAGGGGGATGAACCCGGGATGCTGCTGAGAGGAGATGGTGTTAAGCATATGTACTGTAGCAGCTCGGGGGGGAAAGAAACGCCATCCTCTGTAATGAAAACAAAAAAGGCTCAATATCAGTTGGAGTCACGTCCCGGGAAAGCGTGGAACAGCACGTGCAGCCAGCGGGGCCTGGGTGGGGACGATTCTGCGGGCCGGCTGTCCGTGCGGCCGCCGTGTTTGCGGCGATGGAGTCGGTGGTGAGGAGTCTGTGAAGAGATCCTGTGTCCTGTGTTTTCTGCCCACAGCCACATCAGACCTCTGCTGGAGGGGCCTGCAGGCCTCTACTTTCCATTCCTTCCCTTTTGGGCTGCATCACAGTCTCCACGACGTGGCTTTTCTCCCGTCTCTGACGGGGGTCACGTCTCCTCTCGTGTAAGCAGTCCAGATCTTTACATTTACTCACTTAGCAGACACTTTTGTCCAGATCATCAACGGTTATTAAACTCCATTCAGCTGATGCTTTTGCTCAAGGTTGCTCACAATGCCAGACACACTACACTTCACTTAACTCCCCACAGTGATTCGGGCTTACGTACGGCAGATCAGAGCATCACTGGTTTGCTCAGCATTGTGGGTAATTTAGAGTCACCGGTTACCCTGAAGTACACCTTTGAACTGTTGGGGGGGGGGCTTGCAAACCTCACACAGACCGATCTGGTCTGTAACCCACGTCCAAACGCACAGCTCGCCTGCTGTGAGGTGCCAGCGCTGTCTGCTGCACCGTCGTGCCGCACCTGGCATAGGTATGAGCGGTGCACGAAAGCCGCTTCTCTGTTCTCTACTCGCACTTACATCAGGATTATCCACGCCGGGCGCCTTTTCGTTTTTATTAGACGGGGATCTGTACTGTATCAGCATCCTCTTCTTTAAAAATGATCCCCGCAGGCAAAAGGGATGGAAACATGATTTAATTAACTGTGGAATATGCTTTATCCACTCCCCAAATCTGTCGCTGCCTGGGAGTCTCATTTGCACAGCGTCATGCCCAGTGGTCACCCTGGAAAAGCTTATCAAACAGTGAACACATCGTTTGTCTGTCTGTGACTGTGCGTGTGTGTGTGTGTGTGTGTGTGTGTGTGTGTGTGCGTGTGCGTGTGTCCGTTTTTAGACTGTGCGTGCAGGAATATCATTGAATTCGTATTCTTGCTGGTGTACGGATATACAAGCTTCTGCGAATGTTTTTACTGTCTGCTCATCCTCTGCATCGCGCTTTACTCCTTTCTGTGTTTTAGGGATCGTGATGCGTGCATTCGCGCACGTCTTTGTTGCGTCCCGTGTCGTGCCGCCGTGCCTGTACGTGCCAGTTTTGTGTCCCTGCAAGAGACGCCGAGTGTCGCGTGAGGAGGGGATGCGTGGAGAGCTGTGGCTGCGTCCTGCAGCTTCACGTGCAGCCAGCGAACCCAGAAGAGGAAAGGAAGGGAAGGGTGGAGCGAAATGATGATGGAAGGCGGAGAGTGTGAGCAAAAGAGTGAGAAAAAGTAGGGAGAATGAGGACAGAAGGATGGGGACATGCTGTTGACGGGAGAGAGAGAGGGAAACTCTGATCTTCTGACATTAAGACTAGGCACGCAGGTGTTATACACTTTATAGAAGTACTCAAGGGGTGTTGAGCCTCTCACAGTGACATATTACCTCGCAGTCGCAGTGGCCGCTCTTTGATTTACCCCGTGGTAAGCTCACGAAAACAAAGCTGGACCGTAGACCTCCTCATTTCAGGTAGAATTCAAAGATCCTCATGGGTTCCTGTCCAATACTCCTATCTCTCATATTATGAGCATTTTTTATTTTTTGCTTTTTCAGTCTATTACCCCCCCATTTCTCTCTCTCTCTCTCTCTCTCTCACTCACTCACACACACACACGTGCGCACAGTGGCTGGCTCAAGGGGCTTTCCAGCTTTGATCCACACCAGTGATTCCTATCACCACCACATTGTTATTTAAATCTCAGTGAACGACTGGCGAGTATGAATGGTGTCTCAAAATGCTGCCCTTCGATTTTGGCTTGAGCAGCGAAGCGGGGAGGCCCAGAGGAGCACCCACAGGAACCTCCTGAAGCCTGTCCAGAAGGCACATGGCACCCCTGCATGGCCACAGGAATTACCCAGAGCCTGTCCATTCACCACACCTCACTTTGGGACTTCTCGTTCATTCTGTATTTCCTTTAGCACCTTGTCAGATGTCATGCAATTTTTTTTCTTCTTAATATAAGGAATTCAGTAAACACCCCATTGTCCTCAGTGCCACTCTTAGGAATAGCCCTTTTACGGTTTATTTTTTGAGAACAATTCTAAGGCTGGATTATTGGTTTTGCTCAGTGAAAACAGGTGGTAGATAATAAAATTATCTATTTATTTAATTGAAAGGCCACAGTTTTTTTTGAAAATAAAATCCCACCGGAATTCAGGTGATGAGTGATAAATACCTAATTTACCTTTGCAAATTTAGTCTTTCTGTGAATGAAATATTCAGTAAGTCGCTGTGGCCTGCAGGGGGAGCCACTCTCAGGGAATGACAAGGTGTGAGGAGTGACAGGGTGGTCTTGAGTGTTTTTGCTAAAAGTACGAAACAAAACTGAGCGCACTGAAAGACTGCTTTTCACTTCTCAGTCTCATCCCTGCTCAGAAGTGCAACTTACTCTTTTCCGTCAACATTTCGCACCTGACGTTCGTCTCTTGAGCAGGCGTGGCTGAAAATTCCGGAGAGTCCTGCGTGCCGTACTCATCCTCGTACATTCGGAAGCGCTTACAATTTAACGTTCTGTGTCAGAAACGTGGATTTTTCCGCGACAGGATCCCTCAAGGTACAAATGTTGGACTTGCGAGTTTTCTCGTACACAAATGAAATGATCTAATACCCTTTACTGACCGACAACCAAACCTAAAGCTGCTTTTTCAGGTAGCGACACTAATAACGATAGTCGAGCGAATTTTCAAAGTCGGAGACATAACGGTTGTTACGCCTCTAACTTACGAGATGTCACCTTCTGAGCATCTTCTAACATTACGCTTAGTCGGGGGCACTTGTGCATTTATTTAGCGTACGGGTTTTCTCTAGAGCCGCTTACAAGGATTCGCCCCTTTCTATAACCAGGAAATTTTTACTTTATTAATTCAAGGTAAGGACCTTCCTCAAGGGTACTACAGCAGGAGTTCTGATTCAAACCCGAGTCGTTCGAAAAGACTGCGGCTCGAACCGCTGGGCTTTCCGCTCCCCCGCGATCTGGTTCCGCCTCTTGTTAACGTGTGGATTTTATCAATGGCTGCGCGCCGTTCGAAGCGTGCGCTTTCACGGCCGCTCCTTGGCGCAAAAAGAGGTAACGTAAGCTGAAGGAGTCGTAGGAATGGCAACCGAACAGGCAGCAGCTCAGCCCAGGCTGTTTCGAACAAGGCTAAGATTAAAGCTGCGCGTTTAAGCTTTTATTTCAGGCTGCGGCCTGACCTGGTCTGTGTACGTCCCGCTGCTTTTTTCTTTCTTTTTTTATTTATTTTATTTTTTTCGCTCTGTCAAAGTCAACCGCAATCAAAGCCGTGAGTCAATGCAACACCTGTGATGGGGGGCTTTTTTTTTTCGCCTCGTATTAACATCCTCAGCCCAAACCGTGTCAGACAGGACAATAACCCCCGGCTGCTGCTATTTCATTTCTGGTTTTTATTTTTATTTATTTTTTTGCCTGGTAAACAGAATCAGCGATGCAAACAATTTTAGCAGCGCAGAGTCGGTCTTTTTCTTTCGATTTTACTCAATTTGGTTTATTTTTGAGTTTTAATCTTCCTGCGCAGCATGCGACGGAGCAACGGGGTCCCGCGGGACCACAGCCAAAGGAGGTTATAACGCAGTGGATGTTATCCTTATTGCATTGTTTAAACTCTGCAATAAGGCACAAAGCACGTTAAGGGCATTTGATTTTTAGCTTTATTGGATCTGTAGAGGATTTTCCTTGCTTTATCAAACACCCATTGGGTTTTGGGAGGGTGGGGGCGGTTCAGCACTTGAGTTCAACACTAAAAGATAGGCGCTTCATGGTAGGCAGAGATTCAATTAAGGCTCGCTGGGTCCTTATTGGAATAAAGAAAACGGGTCAGAAGGGGTTTTATGAGGGACTTGAGTAACCCTTCGATTGTAATCTGGTTTTGATGGAAGATGTTTGTTTTGTTCCTCAGCAAAAATATGATCCGCCTTATTGATTGGCTCGCCGACCGGTTTAAAAACTTTTTTTGAGTAAATGACAACTTTTTCAGAAGTTCTCGAGTCGAAGCGACTCTCTGCCTTCCCTAACTTCTTCGACGGGAAGTTGCGTTTAACAGTTTAAGGGCCCGAAATAATCAGCCAGCCTCTTATAGGGGGTCGCGTAGGCCGCCGTCCTTTCCGTCCTTGCTGATTTAGTCCAGGCCACTCGGGATGGCTATCTGTGAGAGGTCACACCCCGTGACCCCCCCGCCCCCCCATGTCACAATAGACAATCGATAGGTGCCTTCATTTGTGCTGTGACTTTTACATCTTTACGGCAGTGTGTTATATGTATTTCATCAGTGATCCTATATGTGCTTTACCTGAGGGGGTCTTAAAGTACGTTTTCAAAGAGAAATGGATGCTACTTGATACGGTGCAACTCACTCACTCCCTCACTAACTCATAAACTGCAATCCTTTTGAGAGTCATGGTGTTTGGAGCCTCTCCTGGACTCCCTGGGCGATGGACTGCGAGGGTTAAACCATGGATGGGATGCCAGTCTGTTGTAGAGTAAAATATTCTGAATGGAAACGGATACTCCGGTACTGCGGTACTCGTGTGTGTCGAACGTTGTTTGAATGCGCTCGGGTCCCCCCCCCCCACCTTTTTTTTTGCACGTGCACAAATGCCACAACACAAGCCTAAACCACCATGTCTCTCCCTTCCTCGCCAGGCAAGTTTAAAAAAAAAAATGCAGGTTTGATGTTTTCAGATGGAATATAATTGGGGCGTCATTTGCATTCTGTTCTCTTCCCGGCAATTACGCCCATAAGTCATTTCAGATGCGGTGTGCTGAACAAAAGCAGCATTCCCTGGAAAAACACGGAGCCCCAAAGCCCGTGACATGGTTAATAAACTGTCAGGGAGCAGCCGGTACCGATAGGTAGAATGAGGGTGCGACGGCGGTGCCCAAAATTTTGTTTTCCGCCGATCACCTGAAAAGTTCTGCTTTTACTTCCTCCTCCTCTCGAGGAGCAAAAAGAGGAAAAAAAACATCTGTGAAATATTACACAACATATCTTGCGCGTGCAGTAAATGTTGTTCAAACTCCACAATGGTTCTCCATGTCTGCAATGTGTTTTGTAGTGTTTGTCAGCCTGTAAAATATTGTTAGTTCCACCAGCTCTTTGTTGGATCAACTACGGCCTGTTCCAGACCTGCTCACCTGCGTGCTTCCAGTCTTTTAAAGGTCATTGCTGGAGTGACCAGTGTTGAAGACAATGGGGCAGCAGGGTGCACAGTGGTTAAAAATACAACCTTGCAACTGAAGGACCTGGGTTCAAATAACATCTCCCATACCAGTACCCTTGATGAAGATATCCCGATTTGTTAAGAAAACACCTCACTGTATAAATGTAGGTTAGACATTGGAAGTTGCTTTCCAGAAAACCCTCAGCTAAACTATTAACTGTAAGTGATGTGGGCTGGTTTGTTGCTCTATTATCTGGAAAGTTCTTAGGATGGAACTGGGTTGTTCCCGGCTGCAGCTTAGAATGCGTCTGCTTCCTGATTCGAACAAAAAACACACCAAGGAGCGTCTTCAGCTGTGATGCGAACGGTTGCTTTTGACAAGATGAAGACCGCGCTTTCTTGGTCTGCTTGTGTAAGCAGGCCTCTGCTTTTTCTTTCCGAAACAGGCAGATCTTGTCTTTAACAGGTTGTGTATAGGGGTGTGTGAGAGAGAAGGGAGAATCAGATGAGTAAGGGGCAGCTGAATAGTAATGTGTGTGTAGCAGGCAGGGATTTGGGACTGGGGCAACCCAAGGAGCAGTGCTGTCCAGCTGGCCTGGCTTCTGTGCCTCATTAGAGCTGAGCCAGACCTGCATCCCGAATATTAATCCAGAGGAGGGGAGGGGAGGGGAGGGGAGGGGAGGGGAGGGAAGAAGGGAGGGGGGGTGCGTATGCTCAATGGCACTATATGCAGTTTAGGTGTGTGCATTCATACCCGCTTAACACAGTGAGGTCTTTAATTTCTGGAGGGAAAACAAGATCGATAGAAACTCACCAAAAGTTGAGGTTGCGGCTTTCTTAGCGCGGGTCGTCGGTCCGCAGCGAAGGAGGCGGCGCTTGCAGATTAATGGTACGGTAATCGAATGAAAAATGTGAGTAACGGCAGACGCCGGTCGAGGGGGAGATTGGGATGCTGGGGTTGGCGACTGTTAAAAGGGGCACACGCAGGGAAAGGGACTGACCCTGGCGAGGGTCTGTGTGTGCGTGACACTTAATGAAAGGTTGAGCTGTGTGCGTCGCTGGGGTGGCATACCAAATGAAATCACCCAAGGAGAGCATGCGCACGCATGGGAGAGGGGGAAGAGAGCGCCAGGCAGCCGCGGAGTTGCCACGGGGTCTGAGTGACAGAAATTAATAATTAGTGACAATGACTGACAGCCGCGCTCCATCTGCGGCTGCCGGTGCCTCGGAGCGCTGCCTCCGCCGGCGACCGCGGGCACAATGAGCTCCGGCGGGAATCTGAGAGACGCGGCTGATTGACAACTGCCTCCTGGAGAGACGGGGACGGAGAGTGTGGCGGGGCTGGGGGTGTCAGAGGGGGAAGGGGAAAAGGAGGGATGTGGTGTGGTGGTGGTGATGGTGGTGGGGTGTGTGTGTGTGTGTGTGTGTGGGCAGGGGGGGGGGGGGGCAGGGCTGCACTATCCCACCGTCACATCTCNGGGGGGGGGGGGGGGGGGGGGGGGGGGGGGGGGGGGGGGGGGGGGTCCAGGGCTGCACTATCACACCGTCACATCTCTCCAAGTCGCAAGGCTCTCCAGCTGATCCGTGCGGTCCACAGAGGGGCTTTACAGGACCCCACTGTGTAGAGCACAGTGACACTATTGAAACGGCAGGTTGCCTGCTTGACCATGAGTGGAGGGAACCCCAGAAACACACTCTTCTCTCTACCTTCCTCACTTTGTCTAGATCCCATCCTCACTACTTAGTTGCAGCATTTTCTTTCCCAAGACACTACACACTGATATTGTTCATCCAGGAATCAGTGTCACCGTCTTTAACAGTCCTTTCAGTTCCAAACTGGTAGTTCTTGTAATATCTGCAGACAAAACAAGATGACTTGGTTTGCTTTGGTACCCAGGGAGAAGAGCTATGGATATCAGTCATGTGCAGTTGCTGGATCTTGGTTCAAATCCCTATGCTGCTGTTGAACAGTTAAGCAAGGTGATGACCTTAAACTGCCCTGCTGTGTAAAACAGGTAAATGACTGTAAGTGCTTATGTCCACAAATAGAACATTCCAAGTTGGCTTTGGGCAAAAGCATCAATTGAATGAATATGTATTGACTTAATAATATTTACTGATGAAGTCCAGGAAAGGTCCAACTCAGAAGAGTAGATTTAATGTAAATTTACCTGTCTAAATTTTTGTTTTGTACAACGCAGATTCAAGATTTTGAGAGTCGTCTACAACAGACAGGAAAATTCCAATCCAGATTTAGCCCCTTTCAGTAATTAAGATCTTTTGTTGGAAATTTCAGTTAAGAATTTGCTAGTTGCCCATGGTTGTACCTCAATGACTTCTTAAATGTCTGAGCAGCAATTGCTTCTTCCCGTGTCCAGTCTCCTCTGAGCACGCAATTCTAGGTGGCCCTCCTGTCTTTCTAAGTAGATTACATTCATTACGGTGGAACAAAAAACTACTTCCCCCCACGTGAAGAACTGGCCTAAGCAAGAAACAAAGAAGGAACCCAACCAACAGAGCAATTGCTGTTGTTTTCCACTCATAATGAAGTATCAAGGCAGAAGAGCTCCTAAGATGCCTGTAAAGCTCGGGCTGGGTCAGGAGGGGGAGGGTGTGGCTGAAGTTGAACGTGGTCCAGCTCCCCTTCCTCGCTTACCTCCTCTCATTCCCACACAGCCTGATGTGGGACTTGCTAATCCATAGTAACGTGGCACAGCCTCGAACCGCAGTCTCCTGGGCACAAGTCGCCACAATGCTGCAAAACACACTATTTACTTGTGGGTGTGAGAGTGGTACCATCATCCAGAGAGAGGACTCATATCAAAAGACATTATTGATTTTCCAGAAAAGGCCTGTGTGTTTCAGTGTTGTTGTTTTCATTGAGGCTCCTCTTGTTGCATTTTATGTTATATTCATACAGGCAGACAGTGTTAGATACGCTTCCAGTCCCTTCAAACTAAATGCTTTAGATGGTGACATTTGTCATTTTGGAAACTCATGCTTCCTGGAGCGACCAGCATATATTTTATTGTATAAATAAATTCCTGAGTGGACACTTGGCAAGCCAAGTACAACTGTGGGGTTCAAATGGACAGCAACCAAAATGGGAGTCAAGTCATGTGAACCGCAACTGTTAAGGGATGAAAAGTTACTCCAGCCCCCCAATACCTGCCCCAGTTTGCCCCTGTTTTTTTGTTTGTTTTCAGATGCACCCTGAGCAAGTGGCATCTGGTTGCCCAACACCTGGCAGGCTGGTATCGGCAGAGCTGGATTGGAAGTGACTGCTGGGGTCTGGGGTGGATCTAAAATAAGACGTCTTCAGGGAGTGGGGTGCCGAGAGTGGGGGAGGGGGTGAGAGTGCAGGCCAGGCTGCCCACCCCCAGGGTCCTGATTTGAACCAAAAGCTCACCAGCTGAGCCTCAGCTAGCACAACTTTGTTTCCGTCCCTTCCTGTATGTTTGCTCCACACCCCTCCTCCTGCCTCCACATGCCCCCTGCACCAATAAACAAGAGTCTGTGCGCACAGCAGGCTGACAGCCGGCCCCCTCGGGGCCCCGCAGGTGTTCCGCCCGGGCCCTGGAGGCCCCTGACTCACACAGAAAGGTGTACGGGCTAGGCCAGCCTGACCAGGAGTTTAGTTCACCTCCACTGGGCTGATTGACGGGAACAAGGCTGGACATGCAGAGTTGCTTCCATTCCCAGCATCCCCCTGTCTGTCTCCAGCCTTCATCACATCCTTTTTTTGTGCTGAGATCTCTGCATAGAAGTCTGGGCCATTTGTTAAGAAACTTCTTGATTAGAACTTGGGGGAACCGAGTGCTTAGAACCACTGATTTTCAACTCGGTGGACCCAGGTTTGAATCCTCCTGTAGTACCTTTGCGTAAGGTACTAACCTTAAGTATACTCAGTGGATATTATCATGCAGTATAAATGAAATGCAGTGGTACTGGTATCCTATCCTGTGTGTCACATAACTAGCCTTGCACCTTGCGCTTGTGCGATAGGCTTCGGACCACTGTGACCCAGACTTGAACAAGTAGTGTACAAAAGAAAATGAGTATATAGATGAGTAAATCGTAATATGTTGCTTTACAAATGTGGTTTTGTCTTGTCGAGGGAACACCAGATCGCTTTGGTACAATAATACACCCAGCGTGCGTGTGGGTGGGTGTGTGTGTATATTTATAAAATTTCTTTCTCACCTCATTTTATCCTGTGGGTGGTATCTTTGCCTGGGAATTTGAGGATACAGCACAATATTTTTGCTGTTCCTAGGCTTGCACTTTTCCAGACTGAGACTGAAGTCGTCATTCCTTGTATCTGATGGAGTTGCTCTTCCAGTTTAGGGGTCACAGTCCCAAGTGCTCTTATCACCAATGGGACTACCTTGATTTTCACCTTCCACATTCTCTGCAGTTCATATATATGTATATACTCATACACCTATGCCTGGGACACGTATGCCTCCCCTATTTACATCCTCCTAATATGTCTTGTTTTTAAAGGCAGAGATTTGCAGCTCCCCTTACAATGTTGTTTAGTCTAACCATGCACCCAGCCTTTGTCTATGAATACATTTAATGCAAAATATTTAAAACTATTCATGTTACAATAAAAATAAAAATATTCATGTTTAAAAATATTCATGTTACGATGTTTGCCAACTTTCTAAAACTCCCCCTCTATAATTTATCGGTATTTTGAAATGCATTATGTGTCTTGTTTGCATTGTCCCTGCTGGGTACCTGTAGCATGTGGTTTTCTGTAGCTTTGTGTCCAAATGCTATTACTAAATATTCATTGTTGTACAAAGAAAAGAGAAAGAGTGGAAATGATGATGGTTTGTTAGTTATACAGACATTTTAGAGCATCTTAGTGATATGCGGAGAAACTGGTTGGGTTTTTTGAGGTAGGGGGTCGAAACAGATTATAATTTTTCCTCTTTCATCCAACTGCTATTCACTGTTTTATATATAAAGTTACCGGCCACTTTATTAGGAACAGCAGTTCACGCAGTTATCATCAGGCAATCATTTTGCAGCAGCACGATGCATAAAATCACAGACATGCATCATGAGCCTCAGTGCATGTTCACGTCATACGTCAAGAATGGGGAAAAAACATGACCTAAGTGACTTTGACTGTGGCATGGTTGTCGCTACCAGATGGGGCGGTTTGAGTGTTTCAGGAACTGCTGCTTTCCTGGGATTTTCAAGCACAAGAATTCCACAGTCTACAAAGAATGGTGCAAACAAAACATCCAGTGAGCAGCAGTTCTGTGAGTGGAAGCACCATGTTGATGAGAGGTCAGAGGAGAATGGCCAGACTCATTGGAGGAGATAGACACGCTATAGTAACTCCAATGGGGGCAGGTGGGCAGAAAAGCATCTCTGAATGCACAACACGTTGAACCTTTAGTCAGATGGGATACAACAGCAGAAGACCACATTGGGTTCCACTCCTGTCAACCAAGAAGAGGAAGCAGAGACTACAGTGGGCACTGGCTCACCTAAACTGGACAGTTGAAAATTGAAAAAATGTTTCCTGGTCTGATGAATCCCAATTACTGCTGTCACATTCAGATGTTAGGGTCAGAATTTGGTGTGAACAGCATAAAGTCACGGACCCAACCTGCCTTGTGTCAATAGTTCAGGCTGGGGGTGGTGATGTAGGGAATGTTTTCTTGACACACTTTGGGCCCCCTAATGCCAGTCGAGCATCGTTTAAACGCCACAGCCTATCTGAGTATCGTTGCTGACCACGTGCATTTTCTAATGGCTACTTCCAGCATGATCATGCACCACGTCACAAAGCACAAGTCATTTCAAACTGATTCCGTGAGCATGACAAGGAGTGTAGTGAACTTCTATGGCCTACCCAGACATCACATCGGAATCTAACTGAGTACCTTTGGGATATGGTAGAACATCAGATTGGGAGCATGAATGTGCAGCTGACAAATCTGGGGCAATTACATAATGCAGTCTCTAAGGATTGTTTTCAGCAGCTTGTTGAATCCATGCCACTAAGAATTCAGGCTGTTCTGACAGCAAATGGGGGTCATTCCTGGTATTTGAGTGGTGTTCCTAATAAAGAGGCCAGCGAGTGTCTATTATCTATAAATATACAGGACTCTTTTCTCTCTCAGTTTTTCCCTGTAGGTGGTAACTTTCCTCAGACTGTGGGAGTTTTAGAGTACAGCGCAGCAGTTATATATGTAATTGGGCTGCCAGGATTAGTGCCTCTGAACTGTCCTTCTGTCCTTTTGTCCCACCTTTTCCAGCTATTGGTAGGATTTCCTCATGTTGGACACCTCTGTTAACACCTCCTGTGCTTCCCTACTATCCACAAGCCCTATCTGCTCGAGACGTTCTCCTATCAGCATATCTTTAGGTGACATTGCTTGTATGGACTCATGGATGTTTCATATCTTTCTCAGAACAGTAGTTGTAAGACTTTCTAGGCCTCTTCCCACTTCCTTAGAGCAAGTGTACAGTCTCTGGGTGTTGGATTTTGGATGGGAGCTCTATGTATTATAAGGATTTTTCGTGTCTTCATGTCAGCAACTTCCTTTTCCTCTCTTGGCCAACTTACTATGGCAGCTTGGGATCCGATGACTGCCAGGGCATATGTGTTGATGGTTCTGATCTTATTCTTTCCCAGTCAGCGGGCTCTTTGGGACCTGCTTTACTCTGTGGAGGTGTTTGGATGTTGCCATCTTCCTAGTTTCTGCCTCACGGTACCTGTGTTATCAGAGGTTTCCCAGGTGCTTGCAGTTGTGCTGAACGTTTGTTATGTGTTGTCTTATGGTAGTTCAACTCCATTTGTCCTCATCACTTTCCCTCTTTTTACTATCATTCTGCTGCACCTCTCCACTTTGAATGCAATCCCAATGTTCTCACTGTAGATCTGAGTCAGGTGAATGAGGGAGTGGATGTCTCTTTTGGACCTGGAGCACAGCTCGATGACATCCGTGTACAGGAGGTGGCTGATGGTAGCTGCACTCTTGAGCTCGTATCTATAACCACTCTTAGTCACGATGATGATGATCTTAGCAGATGTAGCACAAAACACACACTGGTATCCCCACGTCTGCCAAGAACAAATCCAGTTGGCTGCCAGGTAGCTCTGAGTTCACCTTCTCCCTGGGTTGTTCAAATCCTGCCACTCCTTCCTGGTGGAAACATGAGGGCTCTGGCCCACCCAGCAGGCAGCAGTACCATGCTCCACTTGATAACTGCTCGAAATGTGCCTGACAGCAAGCCCAAGACAGAACAGATATGTGAGCGTGGAGTGTGAAGCACCGTTGGGAATCAGAGTTTTGTATTTACATTTATTTACTTACATTACTTTTTCCAAAGCAACTTACAGTGTCAAACTACTACAACGATTTACCCGTTTATACAGTTACCTGAAGCGGTTCAGGGCAAGAACCTTGTTCAGGGTACTATAGCAGGAGGTGGAACTCCAAACGCAGCACCTCCTGCCCTGTTTTTATTTGTTTGCATACGTGTACTTTGTTTTCTCCACCAATACAAGGTTTTAGGGTAGATATATCAGAAGATCTCTCCGGAGTTAGCCTGCAAATGCGAAAGGAAGCAGGTGCAACAACGATCAGCGGCTGGAGGTTCAAATGCAAAAGAAGTAGCGACCGGAGGAGCGAAACGCACTTGTTTTGTCGAATATCCGCATGTGCAACCGTTCACATTCCATTCGGTTGATAGTGTGAAAGATTCTGGTGAACTAAACAGTTAAAATTTATACGTGAAAGCGGAGACAGTTTCTTCAATTTAGATGGCGGACGTGGTCAGGCAAGCAGACGGAAAAAGGTTGAGTTGGAAAAGCCTGGTCCGTGGGCTCCTGGGGACACACCTCCTCGGACCGGCAAGGTGGGTAGAGCACCTGACCGTCCGGTGTCCATGGTGAAAGCAGCATGTCCACATGTGGCTGCCAGCTGTCCCTTTGGTGTGCCTCACCTTTTGTGTGTCGGCTGCTTAATTAAAGCGGGTCCCTGTGTCGACGGACCGCTTTGGGGGGGGGCTTTAATGAGCCTGCATTTGATCATAAGAAGTACCGCTTTCTGTTTTTATTTCTAGATAAGGTTGTGCTTGTGTGTTTTCCAGGAGGGGGCGAGTGAGAGGTGTGGGTGGAAGGTGGAAGGGGACCGGCAGCGGCGGTGGGTGGGGGGGGGGGGGGGGGTCACAAAGGTCAGCTGACGAAAGACAGTTTATTAAAAAACTGTTGGGGGGGGGGGGTCCATCTTTAGCGCCCAAGTGAGATGTGGCTCTCCCTTTTCAGCGAGATGAAAGGGCTCGCGCGGCGGTCCCGACGAAAGTGCCAGCGATCACAAACAAGCCTTCAAATGAATCACATCAAAGGCGCTGCCCCAATTGTTAGCCCCTTGTATCCGGGGAGAATTGGCTCATTAGGGGCAAAAAATGACATTGTTTACATTAGCCGCGGCCTGATGAGATGCGGGCGTGTTTGTTGTGCTGCGGCCGCCCTCGCCGGCGTTAGCGGCCGACCACTTCATCGGTGGCGCACGGCCGCCCTTTTGAAGGCTTTCTTTCTTCCTCTTTCAAATGAGGAAAAGAGAGGCGCCGCAAACAAATAACACAAAAAGCGAGGGGAGAATCGCACAATCGCAACGGCAAATGTGCACAGACGGCCGCGGCCGCGTCCGTTTTTCACCGCGCGTCCCTCTTTAGGGAGAATTAGATTGCCCGTGGAAGTGGCGCGGGTTCGAGAGCGGCGCCTCGGCCGGCCGCGAGACTGTCCGCGCCTTAATCGCGCCGATAAAGAGGTGCACGGTGTTGGGGGGGGGGGAGGAAATGTCCCCCGATGTGGGGGACCTTGCCTCTTAAATGAAAATAACACCCTTTGTGGCGTGACATTTCTGCGAGCGTCGACGCCACGCGCCCGCGGCCTGGGGACACGGCCGCCGGCGTCCGCGCTGACACCAGTACGTAAGCTGACATATTCGCAGCACAAATCGGATAGGATTTCACGTGGAGCGCGTGGTTAAAAAAAAAAAATATATAAATACTGCGCTTAAATATCATCTGACAACATTTGTTTTGGTTAAAACATGACGGGTTTTGTTTTACATAAGGATACAAAATGGCATATTTCATGAGTCAGCCTGCCGGGAACGCTAGAGAATGCATTCGAGTGATAAACAAAAATAATAGTAAGAAACGCATAACGTGTTTTCTTACGTTATCGTACACGCACATCCGAGAGAAGAGGCTACGTATGTAAATATACAGTAAGATGCATTTTAGAACACGTATGTAAATAGTGACACAGAGTGAGATAGAACGCCATTTTACATATTGTTCGTACGTCTGCACTTATTCGTTTGGCCGACTCCTGTGTCCGAGACAACTTGCCGTGTAAGGTTTGTAAAATTCGCTATTTACCCATTTGTGCATCTGAGTACTTTTACCAGAGCAGTTCAGAGAGCCTTATTAAAAGCTCCTGCTGGAGGATTCGACTTCTGAAGCAGTACCTCTTTAAGCACGACGCCACCTGGTGACCCTATATGTCCCTGCGGCTGATCCCCCGGCTGCTTTGTTAACGGAATCAGTTGCGTTTATTGTTTAATTGTTAACACAGCGTGTTATCGAACAGACCCCCCTTCAGCTTTGCTCCCCTCGCGTATTAAAAATTTTAGCACCTTCTCTGCCCCTGGATCGGACCAGATCGGACACCAACCTGGGCTCGACGTGCGGTGACGCAGCTGCGACGGACGCCTGCCGCTGGGTGCTTGAGACAGAGGAGCGTCGTAAGGGCTTGGAGATGTGGACGGGCACGAGGGTCACCGCTGTAATGATAGCGTGATCAACCCCACGCGCCGACACCCTCGGCGCCCCGCTGCCCCCCGCCAGGCCCCAGACCCTCTGTTCACAGGCAGAGTTGCCTCTCCTCACTTTAATGACCTCTGAAAAATAATAATAACCACTGAGATCATGCCTGCACCTTGCTCTCCCTGCCTCCCTAGGCCCCTCCCAAACACTTGCCCCCCCAGGTCAGGTCACCGTATTATTCCCTCGTTTTCATGAACTTCTTGACTTCCCATTTACATATTTTTCTTTTCTTTTTTCCTGCTTGGTCCCTCCCTATCTCTGTGGTTTGGTCTCACCCCCCCCCACCTCAGCTTGTGACAGCTGGGCCCAAAGTCTGCGCTGTAATTACCATTTAAAATAGTTTGGGATCTCTCTAGGAGGGAGGCCAAGTTTGACCGGGAAGGCATGGAAGTGCATGTCTGCTGCTCGGTGTGCTTGGAGCAGCAAGGACAGGAATTAAAATTACCTTGACTTTTGCCCACCTTTCCTCCAGGGGGGAGCACAGAGGTATCGGAGGGCGCGCTGTGACTTCCCCCCGCCACTCTGGCCCCATATGGAACATATAAATTGGTAGCGGCAGGACGACAAAGAGCATTGGCATTCTGCGCACAGGCCGCCCGATTCATGAGATTGTTTTGTTTCTGTCCCCCTCCCATTAGAATATTCCCAACGTGACTGTAGGAAGTGGGGAAAGTTTTTAACTTTGGCCTTTCCTCTGCGGTTAACTTTTCTAACTCTTGTTTCTTGTCCGCGAGAGGCACTCTGTTCTCCAGAACATCTCCCACCACCACACTGCCTCGTGGTAGTAGGATACGCGCTACTTTCTTGAGGCATGCATTTGCTGAACTCGGTTTTGCTCTTTTGGGTGGTTACCAAACCATTTCAGGACGAAATAGAGGCACTGCGCTCTTCTATGGGCTGCAGGTGGCGTAGTGGTTATTGCCGCTGCCTCGTGCTTGAAGGACCCTGTGTTTGAATTCTGCTCCTGCTGCCGTACCCTTGAGCCAGGCACTAACCCAGCGACCTTCTGTGGATACTAATCCAACCCAAGAGTGGTCATTATGCTGCACATTTTCTTATCCCTGCTCTGTATAAAGCAATAATATGCAGTCTAATATCAGTTCCCCTCCCCGTAGCCACTGCCAGCTTTCTCTCACTTCGCACTTTTAACAAGTGGAGAAGTATGCTATGTAAAATGGTGTTTATTACGCCGGGAATAGTGGTGGATGTCGAAAGATGGGTTGGGCTGTGGGGACTGGGGGGGAGAGGGGGTCTGAAACAGTAAATGGAATTAACAAGAGCACACTTTATTCCTCTCAATGTGTTCTCATAGGCTCCTAACCAGCTTAGTGGATCCCTTGCCTGCGTCTTCACTGAGCTGAATCTCTCCCACCCCCCGAGTGATGTCTCTTTCAATATAAATCCGGAGGAGAAATGGACTTTTGTCCCCTACCTTCTTCTTACAATGATCACGGACCACTGGGGCAATAAAAATGGTTTGGGAGGTGAAACTTAATTTCTAAAGGGTATCTGAAAGCTGGTTTGAGGAATGAAAAAAGGAAAGCCAGAACTGATGACACTCTTATATCGGACACCTCAGCTCAAGTTAGGCTAATACTGTTTATATTTACTTATCTATTTCATTTACTTTTACCCGCGACCCAAGCCGAAGCTTATTGTGGGGAGAAACAAGGTTTGCGTCGTGTGAGTTGCCATATGAGGTGTGACACCTGGCCCTGCCGCATATTGTTTGCACCCAGGGGGCTTCACCTGTAGGTTTCCAGCAGACCACTTTTCTGCCGAGTCCGCTCTGCTGCCGAGCGGGGATAAATGGCGAGCTGAGTCCACAGAGCGAAAACCTGCGCTAAGTGGCACATCCCCTGGCGCAAAAATGAGGCGTTTTTAAACGTGCGTGAAAATAAGAAGCCCCGACTCTTCTGGTGACGCCGTGTGGCCCTGTGCGTGATTGTACGGTGTCTTCGGCAGCCGCTGCGTGTCCTTCGCGTGTTTTATTTACGGGTTGAACAAGGCCTTGACGGGTGACAGCGAATTGTCGCTACTCGAAAGGCAGGGCGTTTTCCGTCAAACTCGCCAGCGATTAGCCCTTTGGGTCCCCCGGGGTGCGCCGAATGCCTTCTGTACATCACTATTACAAAGGTTAACAATTACTTTTTCCTCGGAAACTAAGGTCAGCGGTCCTAATGTGGGGCCGCTTGGTGCCATAATAAGATGATAATTGGGCAGTGTTGATGATCCAAACCCCCCGCTCCACGTTTGCCTTGCCCCACCAAACCTTACACTCCTCCCCAAGCAAACCATCAGTTGACTTTAATGGACTGCCTCTGGATTATTTACATTTGTCATTTCCAGGATGAGGAGCTGTTTTGACGGGTGGGGTGTGGAGGGGTAGAGGTGGTAATTCTTCAAAATTGGTCCCTCTAATGATTTTTTATTTTTTTTTTCCCTCCCCCTCCTGTCGCAACGGTGCTCCACGCGGTGGTCTTGTGTGCTAGGCCACGCGTTGCCGACGACGGCGTAATTGCACGCTCGCAGAGGCGATTTCCCCAGAGCGGACCCCAAATTAAAACAGCCCGCAGCCTTCCCTTCTGCCATTCTGTCCCTCTCCCTTCCCCTCTTTCCCACACAGAGACACCCCACTCAGGGGACAACGTGCCTACTTGAATGGAACTTCTTTTTTTCTTTTTTTTCTCAAGCCGTGTGTCATTAACGAATAAGTAAAACACACACACGCGCCTGCACGCTCACACACGCTAAATTGACTTTCATGCTCGGGTGCCTTTACCTTGATGAAATCTCCCACTTAAACGCTCCTGTTAAGGGCAGTAAGTCAGCTTTGTCCCCCTGTTCCGGCCTCGGTCAGCGGAGCAAGTGGCTCCTATCGCAGTGGTTATCCAGGTGTTTGTGGCTTTCAGCTATAAGGATTACTAGAGCTCTGAGAGAGTGGCCGGGAGGACGGCGGGGGTTCTCACGCTGCGAGGCGCTCTGTGCCACCCCGTGCCCTTTATAGCCCTGCGACTGAGATGGGTATCAGAAGCAGGGATCCCTGACAGGCCGGAAGGAGCGTAAGGAGAAAGACCCCCCCCCCCCCCCCCCCCCNGGCCGGAAGGAGCGTAAAGAGAAAAACCCCCCCCCCCCCCCAAATGTCACCGAAGCCCCTCGCGCGCGGGGCACGTGCCGCGTGTCCGGCTCTGACGCTAATTAGCCGGTAACGGCGACATAAATTACCCGCGGAGCGAGGCCGCGCGGCGTGCTGTTTTAATGAACAGTGGTAACGGGTCATGCAGAGAACTGGCGGCGCCGAAGTCTCAGACAAAGCGATCATTCATCACTTATTAGCTGCTGCCTGCAACCCAGGGACAGAGCCGTGCGCAAAGCAGTCCTGGAAGCACAGGCACCTTTAGCGGAGGAGTGATTTTAATGATGGTCGCCCGCGCTTTGTCTAGGTGGCCCCGTTATCGGTGGCATCGCGTGGAAGGCCTTACTTTTCTGAGGTTTTAAAAAAAAAAAAAAAAAAGCAGTCTGCTTTTACAGCAGTTTGCCTCTTCCCCCGAGTAGGCTCGGCCATCCGTTAATAAGTAGGTGTATTGTCTTTAAAGGACCTCCAATTCCGATTTTACCCCGGAAGCGATTAAGCAAAATCATTATTTGCTGTTCTACATTTTTCTCAGTCATGGCTGAATAGATTAGTGCAAATTCTGCCAAGCAAGCAATGGAAAAATCATTAGGGACCGTTGATTTGATTTACGTCCTTTGTAGACAGGGGCACCTCAATGATCTGCTTCTCAATCGGCATCATCAATCATCGAGAGTAAGAAGGCACCTCGGGCGCCTCCGGTTCACTACTGGGGTGGCACAGCAGTGGCATGGTGGAGGATGGGCAGCACCACTAATAGGCCCTTTGGTAATATGTTAGGGGTGGGACTGCCAGCCCGCCTCGAGTAGCCAAACTGTTGTGTCTGTGGCACGGCTCCTCGAGGCCCGGCGTAAGTTGAGCGCGTCGGGTGACTGCCCAAAATTAGTAGCGGACCGTGTCTCGCCGGCCCGGACCGTGTGTTTGGAGAACGGCGGGCAGCGTTTGAGCTCAGACTCCCATTTGTAAGCCACACCTTTTTTTTAGTTGTGGCACGTGAGGGGGCAATTCCGCTGCACTGGGGTGGGCACCCTGCATTCAAAGAAGATCAGTCATATGGAAACATACGGCCGCTATCCCCAGTTTCTGAGACAAATTCTGCAGACTGAGGCCTCAGTATAGAAGCTGCAAATCCTGCCCCCAGGAGCACCCCTAGGAGTGCCCCCAGCATTACATATTCCAGCATTTTAGTTCCCGAATAGCAAGACTGGCAGTCATCTCCATTTTGTTCTGAAACACCTGGATCAAAGTTGTTCAGGCCTTCACAGAAAATCTTGTGTTAGATGGATTTGAGAAGCAGCTGTTGGCAATGTGCAAAATACAAGGGTGGGCTGATTTCATGTACTGGTGTCTTCTGAAAAAGTTAGGGTAAAGGCATTTCGGTCAAATTCAACTCTTAGTGAGCACACATCATGTGTGCAGCAAGGGAGGGTATAGAACCGATATACCGATTGCCTTCTCCTGCATGTGTCTTCAGACTTTGGGATGAAACCCATGCAAACAGGGGGAAAAGGCGCAAACTCAGAATAGACCCACACTCACGTCTGACTCTGCAGTCTAGGAGCGCTAATGCACCACCGCTATCTGGTGGTGGAGGAGCAGAGCCAAGATCTTTCCGTTTTCCTGTCCGACAAAACCTCAGAACCGGCTTATTTGCGGTGGTTCGCTGCCTCAAACATCAGAAAATGTTCTCAACATGTTGCTGAGTTTGAAAATGCAGCATTTTAAAATCTTTGCTCTTATTTAAAACATATAAATAAAATTTGAAACCACTGACAGACCCTAAATAATAATAATAATAATAATAATAATAATAATAAACAAAGCAAGAGCTAACCAGAAACAAACCCCCTAACTGGCAGGGAATGTAGAGCCTGCGCCCTCAGTGACACATTTCTTATATTAACAGTATGAAATATTGCATGTGGAGGGGGGGGGAATTAGCTGGTCGTATAAGCAATTATGGGGGCATCATATGTAGCTAACCACCCTAATAGGTATGTAGAGTAGGCATTATTCAATTAAAGTGGTGGGTTACAGTGCTGAGGAACAGGGTCTCACTGACGGCACGGCGTTGCCTCCTTATGAAACAACCTATTTAAGCTAAATCAACTCCCACTTAAGTGAGCGGTAATAAGCACCAGAGCGGCGTTCCCCAGCCCGGGGGGCCTCATTCGTCATGCTGTAATGTAGAATCAGGATGAGTGATAACACCAAGCCCCGGCTCCCTCCCTCGCTCGCTGCACCGCCCCGCTCTGCTCCCGCACGCTGTCGCCAGGCCTGCTCCGTCGCCCCGAGCAGCGAGGGACCCAAGGAGTGCGCCTTGCTGGACGCCACGCGGGGGGCGGGCGCTGACTCAGCCACACCACTTCTCCTTCCTCTGCCAGGATCCTCCTTGTTTTCAGAGCAATTCCCGCAACAGGCGTAGCCTCCCTCCCAGTAGCTCATCGGGCAGCCTTTTAATGTCTTTTATTTAGTTTATTCTATAATCCATGCTCCTCATACATTTCCAGGAAATATTTTACTGTGCTTTGCTGTATTTATGTTAAAAAATATGTAAATATATATTTATATACAATTGCGCCTTTCCATTCTCCTCTGTTTTGGAGGAGAGCGGCGGAAAAACTCTAAACGTTAAATAAAATGTTTGCTAAGCAATAACTAAACAAAAGAAAAAAAAACAAAGCGAACAGCTGGGGTCTCATTGCCCATCGACACGGATCAAAACCAAAATAATGAGAGTAATAAAGGAACCTCTGTCACGTCGTGGTTTTGAAAAAGGAAACGAGTCAAGAGATGAATAAGTAAAGAGATAAGCAACAAAACATCGTCTATGATTTAATATTAAAGAAGAAAATGGAGGATGAGGACGGTGCCCACCCCGAATGTTTGAAGCCAAATCAAAGGGTCTGATTTTTTTCCTCCTTCTTCCTTCCATCTCTTGTTTGTTTTTACACTTCTCCTTCCCCCTCATCTCCTCACCCCCTCATCAGTATAGTTTGCTCAGTAATGACTCCCTCTGTGCCAGGCCCCTTTAAGACTGAGACCACCCCCCCACATGCATTATTCATCAAAATCAAATGAAGGAACAACAGTAGCAGGAGACACGGTGCTCGCTCTTCCTCTTAAAATCCCAATGGTGACCCACGCTGGCACCGCGCCTCCTGGCACTTTTTTCAGGGTTCTTCTTTCGGGTGGAGGGTGAGGGGGTGGTGGGGAGGCTTGATGTGTTCGTGTTTGGGGAACGATGGTGAATTGAACACGGGGCACGGAGAGGTGAAAGTTGGAGGGGGGGTGATGCAGAGTATTGTTTTTTTTGACACCATCAGACTGACCAGGTACCGGGCAAGTCACATTGAACCTACCCCACCCCGCCCCAACACCGGGGTCACTCACCAAATACCATGCATGTAGTGCTCCATCTGTGCTTGACAGTGTTTGATCCATTGAAGAATAGGAGAAAAGATGTGGGTGTGTTATTCAGATGTTCAACCTTAGCTGCAGAATACTCAAACCTCTGATTATGTGAGAAGAACATCCCTAATTCATGACTGAATCTGAGATGAGGCATCTTCCTCCTCCTACGATGGTACAGAGGCAGTTTTCTGCCCCTCTCGGGATAAATGGCTTCAAGATGACCTTTAACCCCTACGTGACCTTTGACCCTCAAACCACAAAGACATGCTGCGCTTGTGGTGGGAGGTGGGATTATTCCGATCACCTGTGACGACTTCTCTGTCCGCCGTTCGTCTCTTCTGTGAGTCGCGCGGGCCATCGTGATCCGCAGCATTAGGCCGAACTCGGAGCTTTTCCACGCCGTCCATCCGCCTGACCTAATAAAGAGCTGTTTAGATACTGACACGCAGCCTCTTTGCCACCAAGGCTCGTTGCTCGTTCCACGTTTCTCCTTTCTTGTCACAGCTTGATTTCACGATTTGCCACATTTCGGAAGTCAGCCCACCTATGCAGACTAGGAGACGACACCAGGTGAGTTCGCCCGGATGTATACGACGGGCGACGCTGCGAGTCGCCTCGGACAAAAGTGCCAGCTCAGATGCGCAAACATAGTAATAATAATGCAATGATGGGACGCCTAAGGCTAAGGTAGCCTGATGCTTCGAACCCCCAGACTCACCTGTTCCTCAGATCAGCTCTTGTTTTCGAGGCATCTCCTCGCAGTCAGACAGTAATCGTGAAGGCAATTCTCCTCTGATTGTTTCTTTATTTCAGCTTCAGGATCCCTCATAAGCCCATCATTAGGCTAATCTGGGCCTAAGTTGTGACCCAATATGAAAGGAGATGGCCTCTGGAACTGTGCAGATTGGACGCATTCGTTACTCCGGCCGGAACTCGGCGAGCGGGCGGATTTGTCATTATGTTCCGGGGTTAAATTCCACGTCCCTGATGAGTTTCCCCTCCCCACCCCCCCCCCGCAATCCCTCCTCGCATTCCATCTCTTTGTTCTTTTCCGCCTTTTCTAATGGCTCAATTAAATAGGTTAATTCAGCACTGGCCCTCCGCAAATCAGAGCTTATCACCTTCCCGTAACTACCTCCCGACCGTCGGAGCCCCCATTTATTATTCATCGCAATCAAATAAGTGTGGCGGCTGGCGAAAGTTGCCTCTCTCCCTCTCCTTCGACTCCCCGCCCTCCTCCTCGCTCGCGTGGAAGAATTGCTTTTTATTGAGTAACGTGCAAACACTCCCAGACCCCTAGCTTCCAGCAGGCCCTGCCGAAAATGAGCAATTCTCTCATTGTAATAATGCGCCTCTGTCATCTCCCCATTATCGGCGTGATAAAAGATGAAATATTCACAGAGGCTGGCCTCCTAACCTGATCTCGGCATGATATTGGGGCTTTGGAAATGAGTTTTATAAGCTTTAATATACTCCTTGGCAGACTGACCCTTGAAATTAAACATTATTACAGAGCGGATATTTAAAAAACCGGGGCCACAAATTACATCAAAATGAAAATATTAAGGAACATTACGAATATATCAAGTGGCGCTCGCCGGATTCCCTCCCCGTCGGAGCGGCACCAGGGTGGGGCGCCGTCGTCAGTGTCACCGACATCGGGCTGAAAATAATAACAACGCAGCTACTCCTGCCGTCGTGTGTCGGAGTAAACTAATTATCCCGAGGCTTTTTCGTCGGTGGCTTTATTAAGAGAGAAAGGAGCCCACGGTTTGGCGTGGACGCGTGGGGTGCAGTCTCTCCTTATCTGTTGCCAGGTGAGGGGTTGTGTTTACAGCCCCCTTCAGCTGGGAAACCTGCCCGTCTTCCGACGCGCAAGGTAATGCGGCGTGTTGACAATGACGGCAAGCTCCGTGGAGGGGGGCGGACGGGCGGGCGAATCTGCTCCGGAACTTAGACGAGCTCCTGGCTCGCTGTCCAGCCCAGGTTCTGGACCGACGTGCCGAACCTCCGCCCCGAGTTAGAAGGCACAAGAACATCTTCCTGAAATTTGTTCCTGGAAGCCGGGACCGCGCCACACGTAGGCAGGTTAGAGTGCCCTAGGTGGCAGCCAGGGGTGGGTCAAAGGGCATAGAGAGCAGGGAAACTACCAGGAAGAGTTTCCAGGCAGAAGTGATTTCTCAGCACGCCGATTGTCGCACTCGTGTTCCCACCCCAACCCCCGGCCGCAGCAGATGGCTGCAGACGCTGACCGTCCTCGCCAGTGCGGCTCCCACAGCCACGGGCGGCACAGCACGCCCTTGGCAAGCGTCTGTAAACCCCATTGCGGCCATCGGCCGGTTTAGAAAGCGGGTGCTCTCCCTGTTGCCGGCCGCCCCCCCCCCCCCCCCCCCCCCCCCCCCC